>CAJHQQ010001174.1:0-111116 GCA_905132885.1 Moricandia moricandioides
GATTTTCCTCCTTCAATAGCATTTGTCTTACCATATGTCTTTTCGATTTCTTCAAAACAAATATTATCATCATCTTCCTCGTCCTCATCTTGAACCTTTCCATAAAAACTGTAATCCCCACCATTCTGATCCGTTTCACCAACAATAGAGTTATCAGCATCCTCCTCCCCATTTTCCTCCTCCCCATCTTGATTTTCATCTTCAACAAACTCATTATCACCAACATCTTCAAAACATTCATCAGCTTCATCATTATCACCAACATCTTCTTCCCATTCACCAGCTTCATTATTATCACCAACATCTTCAAACCATTCACCAGCTTCATCATTATCACCAACATCTTCAAACCATTCACCAACTTCTTCCCTTTTCTCTGAAACCGTTTCCACCTTGCTGCGGCTTGATACACAAAGACATACTCTATGCGTTTTGAGTATCTCGAGCAAGTTTTGAACTTGTCTATCACTTGTAACATGAATGGGAGGACTGCCTGGACCCATCATCATTTCTGCTGGTAATGAGTAGCTAATCTCCACAGTCACTGTTCTCATGTCCAGGTTATAATCTTCTTGAGCCATTGCAACAAGTTTAGCATGTGTTGAATCTTCATTCAATAAAAACAATCTTGATCCTTTGAGATCATCAACCACAAAATCCCAACGACAATCTTTCAACAACCATTCTCCATACACTGCATGTAACTGATGAATCATCTGCAAATATTCAAAATAAAACACATTAGTAAACATAGAGAAAATGAAGAAGTTCACTAAACATTGCCGCAGACGACATAGAAGTAAGTCGTCCAGAAGACTTAAAGGTAAGTCGTCTAAAGAGGTCACTTTTGCAATTGAAAATTAAATGGGACGACTTAATTCTAAGTCGTCTGGCTTTGTTTGTTAAAAATAAAACTCTAGACGACTTATATATAAGTTGTCTACGAAAAAGGGCTAGTTTTGCATTTGACCGAATCGTGTCAGATTTTTGACTATTGCTGGACGACTTATAATTCAGTCGTCTCTGAGAAAGTTAAAATTTCAATATTTTATTCAAACTAGACGACTTAAACGTAAGTCGTCATAGGTTAGTTTTGTAATTGAAAAATAAAACTTGAAATTTAACTTTCTCCAGACGACTTAATTGAAAGTCGTCCAGACAGACGACTAACCTTGCTTCACCCGGACGACCTTAAGTTAACAATATGAGCTTAGGACCTTTAGTTAACAATATTGATTTACTTTTGAAAGAAAATCATTCGATTGAAAAGAGCTATTATCGACATTGATAAACTAATGCTCAGTCTTATGATAGTTTATACTCCTATGTGCTTTCTTTATTAAACATATGCGTGGAATCATATTTTGTTATCTGATGTCACTACGTTAGTATATATGTTTATTGTTTCTTTAATTATTGTTACTATTTTTTTCATTCATAAAGCTACACATGTTATAGTCATAACTAGTATTTTTCACTACGATTACGGCTGCATCACACAATTTGAATTAGTCATTGCTCAGCATAGTTAAAGTTTACAACTGCGTATTAATGACATTCTTTCATTCGATTGCTTGTTGTTTAATGGTTAATGTTTCAAAGCATATTGTATACCAGCTTACCAATGATATTGTTGCATGTTAATGATAATATTGTAGAGTTTACAAATGTTTTAGTTTTGTGGCTGTAATTTTTGTTTTGTTTTAGTTTTACTTATTCTACATAAGTTTGGAGAACAATCCAAAGAAAGGTATAATCACATGAATGTGATTACCTATTTATGTATTTTGCATCTAAAGATTATGAGACCTGAAGTCTGTAAATAAAGCTCAACTATGTTGGATGCTAAGTTTAAAAGTAAATTTTTTTCTGAAGAGAATATCAGTGATGCAAAGATATTGAAGAATACATATTTTTACATAAATAATGTTGTCCAGCAGACACATGCTTGAGAAATGAGCTTAAAGAAGTTTATAATTATATCTTATCTCCCTGAGACAAAGAATAACAATGGGCTATTGATGTAAGATGATAAATCACGTCTAGTTGATTAGATCTATTCTCTTGAAGAGAATACGACATTTTATAATGAGAAAAAAATCCACACAAATAGGAGTGGTCAAGAAATCGAAAATAAAGTGGTCATCGACGTGAATGTGAATATATATGGTTATGGTCAAGGTCCATACCAAAGAGTTTCTTTTTAGAATTTATATTCTCACTTGAAATTAAGAAAATAAAGATGGTAATAAAGTGAAGATATTCATTCATCTAAATATGAAAGAAAATTATTGTGAGTACCTTACAAGATAATAAAGTTCAAGAAGATGATGTATATTAATACTCCATAAGAGACATAAATACTCCAGAAGAGTACATAAATATTAATGTATCTTCATAAGTCTCAAAATTAAGAAGGATTTCTAAGACATAATACATGACCCTAATGGGTATATTATTGATTATAAAATGAGATTTAACTCGAGATTGATAAACTTGTAGTATTCTCATCTCGAGGGGAAGAGTTATAGAATCTCAGATTTTATAATAAGTGAAACATCTAGAAGATTATGTTTACACTAAATTGAGATTGATGAATTTTCTTAAAATAAGTCTATGGAATTCCAAGACAAATAATTCTGAGTCAGTAAGGAAAGGAAATGTTTAATTCATTTCAATCACAAATATTCTTAAGGCTCTAAAAGTATTTTAGAGAAAATATCTACATTCTCTTATATATTGTACTACACAAATATTAGTATAATGGAGATAAAAAATATAGTAAACTAGAAGTTTATAAAATATTTGGCATGAACCAGTTAAACCATTTTGGTTCTGTAGTGATGCGAAAAGATACTTAAAGATTTAAGTGTCTGAATAATCAGAAGATTCTTTTGAATAATTTGACATATGTTGATTGCTCATAAGATAATATAGTAATAGAGTTTTCACCAGCAAAATGAAGTTATTGGCACGAATGAGATGTTGGTGGACTGATCACCCACCATGCGTCTTTATAGTATTGGTGAATTCACTTCTTAAAGTCTTTTGATGACTATAGTAAAATCACTGGATAAGTGTTAAGCATTTTGAGCAACACTAGTTTGAATCAAGCCAATAAGTAATCACTAGTTCTCCCCACATTGGTATTGGGTCATAAACCAACCATTTCATCTAAGAATGTTGGATGTGCGATATACATCCTAGTTGCTCCACCATAGAGCTTTAATTAAGATGAGTTTTCAAATGAGCTTGAAAATATATGTTGGATATGAATCTCCAATAATACTTAAGAATCTAGAGCCATCCCTGAAGAATATAAGTAAGACTCAAAATGAATGCTAAAAGTAAATTAGTATTTCCAACATAAGGGGGAGAAATAAAACAGCTGGAAAATTAAATAAATTGATATGAATTACCATTGATCCTGGGAATAAAGAGAATGTCAAAAATAAGTCCAAAAGATAATTCAATTAGAGCTTAGTAAAGCATTTGCCAGACACATTTACTGACCTATATACATAGACTGAGCAAGTCACATATACTAGTTGTAAATGCTCCAAAAATAATTGTTGTTAAAAAAGAACAATATTAAACTGCTAGTTACGCCTGAAGCTTTGTAGATATATTGGTTCCAAAGATAAGAATCCTTGTAAATGAAAAGGAGCATAAATTAACAAGGGTCAAGAGGAAATAAAGTTTTTGAATGATCTCCAGAAAATACATCAAACATGACTGAAAAAAATTCAGGTACCTGAGATAATGAAGAGATCTTAATAAGTTATGTCATGTACGAAATAAAATGGAACCAATAAGCAAATCGATGTCGATGATATCTATGCATGAAAAGTAGCAGTTGATATGATAAATGAGAAAGAGAATCATGAAACAAAGTCTATTGAAAAGTGTACACAAAGAAATGAGTGGCCAAATCATAAAGAAATAATAGACAAAAATAAATTCTCGTGAAAGAGAGAAGTATTTGGATCAATAGTCTATAAACCAAAAGGTGTAGAACAAGTGGCATAGAAATGAGTTGTTTCACCAAAGAAAAATCAATATGCAATTGATTATGAAAAGATATAGTCTCGTGTGGTAGATGCAACTATTTTCAAGTTCCTTATTAATTTGGAAATAAAGGAATAACTTGAACTATATGACCCACTAAAATGATAATCTCTGAAAGATTAAATCCATGAATGATTGATGATATCAAAATCATGTTCCCGTGAACTCTAGCTATTCGATAATATGTTTTATGGAATATATGAAATTTTAGAAGTTAATGAATACATCCTCCGTGTTTATCCAGAGATTATATATCAATAGAATTATTGATTTGAATATAATCAAAACTCCTAAAGAGTTATAGAAAATCATATTTTGGAAGAAAACTCTTGATAATATCATATTGTCTTTATGTATTCCAAACTTAAAAGTCTGGAAATGAGATGCTATCATAAAATATCCTTAAAGAATTTTATAGTAAGGTGCTCATATATGTTTGGTTTTAAAGTACCATATTTAAAGTGTTATTTGAGCAAGTTACTATATTTTCGTGATTGAAAGATGTGATTTCGTATGACAATAGAGAAAGTCATAACAGTTTATTTTATAATAAGAGTATGAATAACTCGTATGTACAACACAAATGATTAGACAAGTGTATGTAAAGATATTTGGTTTGAAGTCCAAATACACTAAGAAACTATTGTCTATGTCAAAAGTGAATTATGGACCAGAAGTTTAAAGACCTAAGATATTATAATATAAATCATAATAGTTCATTCTGATATTATCAATTTACAAAAGAGATATATTTGATTGAATGCACATCTTGAAGATATTTCTTCAAGGAGAAAAAATGTGATAATATGTGTGGTTGTACTCTTTTTCCTAATCATGGTTTTTATCCCACTGGGTTTTTCCATGACAAAGTTTTAACGAGGCAACAAAGAACACACAAAGGATATACACCCAATAAGAATGTTACAATTTTAGAGATAAAAGTCTACCATTGTTTTAAAGTTTTTGAGGTAGAGAGAATGCAAGAAAATGATCAAATCATACAAGACGCAAACACTATCGAAGAATGACGATATCATGATCCTACATGTTCGTCCAAGTGATGATTTGACTGGTGTATTCACCAAGGCGTTACCTAGTGATACTTTTAAGAAGTTAGTTCACCTTATCATATTGCATCATCTCGAAGATCTCGACGTATGTACACATAAGGGGAAGTCATTACGCGCTGCACTCTTTTTCCCTTAACCATGGTTTTTCCTATTGAGTTTTCTTAGTAAGATTTTTAGCGAGACAACATCTAGGGCGTTCTGAAAGCCTTTTGATATAATAAACATTAAGGGGAAGTGTTATGAATATTATGTGATGTCCATTAATGAGAGTTGTTCCCCAAGTTCTACTTGGTTCCCAAGCATTTGTAATCCTATATAAAGGACTTATTACTCATGGAATAAGACACACCAATTCTTCTCTTCTATTCTCCACTTACAATAACTAGATATTATTTGCAAAATGATTTCAAAAATATTTTCTCTACAATAAATTTTAGGGAAAATCACTTAAATATATTTTTGAAGTTTTTACCACAAAAATAGACTTTAAAAAAGTGACCAGAATATAATTTTTTTATTATTTTGAAAGTTTTAATTTTTAATTTTAAACCTCACCTCCAAAACCCCCACCCCATAACTCTAAACCCTAAGTATAGATTAGTTAACCCAAGAGGTATAAATGTATATTTACATCTTTTAATAAAATATATTTTGGTCATTTTTTCTCTTCGAATATTTTGGAGACAATTTTTTTTAAGTTTATTTTGGTCATTATCCCTAAATTTTATCAAATAAATGTGACATAACACATTAAAAAGATGACATGGCATATAGGTATAGCTAAATTTGACATGGATGAGCATAATTAAATCTGATTTATATTTTGGTAACTTTTTTAGAACAAAGTAGTAAAAATATACATCATCATTAAATTAAATCTATTCAAATATAATATTAAATAATATAATAATATTTTAAAATATCTGAAATATTATTTATTTTAAAAATTATATAATTTTACTACCAAATTTGTTTTCAAATTTTCACTAATTTCTTAGAGATTATATATTTTTATTTGTAATATCATTAGTTTCTTTTATATATCTATAAATTTTAGAAATAGTGTTTAGTTTTATTTTTTTGATAGTTATACAATTTTAATATCATTTTTAGTTAACTTATAGCAAGTTATTTTAATATTTTTATCCAAAAATAAAAAATTATCCAATATTATAATCTTAAAATATATATGTACGTATTTTTTAAATAAATTTAAAATAAAAGTTTGTTTAATTTTAAATTTTACTTTTTTAAATAAATTAAAACTAATTTGAAAATATTGATTAGAAAATAATAAAATTTAAGCTGATAATAAAAATTTGATATAATTTAGATTGATTTTTTTTATTAATGCACATGGTGCATGAAAACACCTAGTTATATGATAAATAGGTTTTCTATTCTATGCCTAGTGAACCAAGATTTGATTCCAAAGTTCTCTTTTATGCTTATCCTATTTTTATTGAAACTAGAGTTTTCTCCACATAATTGCTATGATTTTATTTTATTTTAATTTTTAATTACAGTGTGACATATTTAGCTTGGATAATAACATGTATAAAAAATAATTTATTTGCATTTATATTTCATCTTCATTGTAAACCATTTATCATGCTTTATTATCACTAAATAGTTTGTTTTGATTTTAGTTTAAATACTTTTATATTATTAGAAGAGTTTAAAACCTGTGTGTGAGTAACGATTGACACTGAAAGAAAATGACGAAATTAACTATATTGGTAGTTGTTGAATCTTGTAACCCTAAAAAATTGGATTTGTAGATATTTTTGAAACCTTCACTTGTTTGTGATAAAGCAATATCGAAACAGAGAAATGAATTTCTTGAGAAAGAAGAAATATCTTTTTTGTAGTTTCTGTACTAACTAAACGTGAACACAACTACCAGATAAAAAAATATATAATTACATTGAGAGGCAGTTTTAAATTTTTTTATGAAACTATGAGTCATTTTCCACTACCACAACACTTTTTGTAACTTTATTAGAATTTTGTTACGTTTATTAGTTGAAATCAAAACAAATTATAACTAGTTGGTCCCATTTCTTCTATCTCTCCTTGTCTTCTCTTTTCTCAAAATTAAAATAATTTTTCATAGATCAAAAAGGCATTGAGATTTACAGAGCGATTTTATTCTGGTGAAATAACTGATCTCTTGTAATGAAAGATTGATGACCCCTCCTATAATTTCAGATAGGAATTTCTTCTATGATGAACAATCGTTCATGAAAATAAAACAAAAAGAGAATCAATACCACTTTTGGAGCGGTGAAAACCTTGTGTTTTCTTGTCCAACGAACAACAGTCGTTTCTTTTCCAACGAACAACCGTCGTTTCTTGTCCAACGATAACTCCGTTGTTGGTGACCTCAAACCATAAACACCATTTTGACATAGCTCTACCGCTACCCGCGTCAAGGTCAAAGGGTCTCCTCCTCACTATACTCATCATGCTCGGGACTAGAGTTGTGGACGTTGGAATCATCGTCGTTTAGCCGCAGATCGAAGAAAAAAAGCTTCATCGGAGCAACAATGGTGAACTTTTTATTCTTTGCACATCTGGTCCTTCCAAATCTTGTTTATTCTCCAATTTATCTTAAAATTTTATTATGTTTACGAATTTCCCATGAAACTTTTAGTTGTGCAATCCAAACCAAGCGAATATTCTGATTTTGCAACATTTCAGTTTTATCCTATATGATAACTTGAGCAATGTCTGCATGTACACATGTCGTTTGTCTTCCTTTTTTTAGAACTTGAGAAATGTACAAATAAATCGGTATACATATTTCTTTGTAAACTGGTACTGCTCTAAGTTGGAAGACTTACATGTTTAATGTTTATGTATACGAGGATAGTGAAATTATATGGTGTTCATGTAATATTGTACAAGTTAATTTGTGTACATGTGAATCATTATACATGTGGATAATAAAAAAATTGTGTACATGGTATAGTGTACACATCAAATGGCTTCAAAAGTTATAGTTTCTTTTTTTTTTGTGCATTTTGTAAAACCTTAGTAATATGTTTGTGATATTTTTGCAGGTAATTACTTAATATTTTGCCTGAAAATATACAAGTTACATCAACACATCATGAAGGGACCATAAATCAGCAACTGATACTCATATATCCATCGACATTTTAATAAAACTCATATTGGCTCATACGAGATATTCTTTACCTCGAACCTCAAAAGATTAATATTTTCTATAAATTAGAAAAATAACATCAAAATTTTGATTGAAACTAGTTTTGTTTTTTAAAAGTAAGGTGTAAAATAGTATACATGTGGGCAATTTGGCTGGTGTACATGTGATTTTTTTTAAAACAGTGTACATGTGAACAATGAAATATATGTGTGTACACATTGATGATTTTAATGTACAAATATTTAAACTCGCAAATGTATGTTAAAATATTTATTTTGTTTACATGTGATTCATTGTACAAGTGCACTGGTGTATGCGAATCATTTGTATTGTCAAGATATTATCTTTAAAACATTTAGATTGAGCCTCAAATTCAGCTCACAATGACTGATTCACTGTTAAATGGTGTACATGTTAATTGTTGGAGAAGTTAAATGGTGTATATGTATATTGTTAAGATAAAAATTTTGCAAAACTTTGTTTATATTCCATATACGCCACTCTTAGTGTTTTAATAGGTTATTAATCATGTATGCATGATGCTCTTTGTATATAGAGTGAAACAAGTTTTTTTTTTTTTTTTGAATTTTTGCCATCTAAGTTAAACCTCCAAACTTAGCTTTCACTGCATAACCATGTACGCATGTAAAATCTTTTTTTTTTCACATACCTCATCACATCGAGTTGCTTCAATATGAGAGCATGTTTCAATGTAAAAAAGATTGTTATTTTGTGTACAATATGGTGGTGTACACCTTGTGACATGTACACATGGACATCAAAAATGAATCAATATTTTTGAATAAATTGTACAACATATAGCTGCAATTGGTGGTTGTTTATTAAAAGCATAACCAAAATACATAACAAAATAGATCAAGTCAAAATGAAGATGGTGTACATGAAAATAGGTGTACACAAAATTTTGTGTATAATTCATATCTAATATTTTTTAATTTTTGATTTGATTTTATTTAATTATTTTAACATGCATTTAATAATGTACATATATGTGTTCAATTGCATTTCATTATAGTACATAGCTGGTTAATTTTGGGCTAACTGAAAGAGACAATTGTTAATTTTTGTAAGTTTGGAGGTAAAGATGAAAGCAATCAAAAGACTAAGGAAATTCATGCAATGATGAGGATGTACTAAAATTAAAAATCAAGAATTTTGTGGGTTAGTTTGAGAAGACATATGCACAATTAAAAAGTTTTAGGTTAGAAAAAAAATTATACATAACGTTAAGGACCAAAGGTCCAAAAACCTCAAAAGTGGCAATTAATGTCTTTGAGCTTCTTGTGACGGCGAGAGACGACTTCACAATTGTTCACACTTCCTGGAAATTTTTTGAATCGCAATACATGAGATGACGAGATGTGGCAACGCGTTAGAAGAGATGACGAAGAAAATTACGACAGATGTGTCGATGAGAAAATAAGATAATCCACCGATTCGTCGCTAGTTCCGATGTATCATCGTTTCATCACATATTTGTGAGGCAAAAATAGAGAAAGCAAATAAGCTGCATAGATTTTTGGATATGTAAATGTGCAATAATAAAAAGTGAGTGAGTGATATAGAAAATAAAAGAGAAGATGAAATTATGATGGTGAAATGAAATGATTTGCAGAAAAATATTATTTATAGAAAAAAAAGATGCCGAACATATTTCTCAAAAGGAAAAAGAAAAACGTGGTGATCAGATAGAGAGAGGAGAGAGACAATGCAAGTTGCCCAACGTAGGACCATTTTGGTCACATACATTAACTTAGTTAACATTTGTTTGGTTTTAGTTACAAAAAAATACCTCAATAGCTGAAACTGCCTTATATTGTAATAAAAACATGAAAATTGACTATGAGTGTTAATAAGTCATAAAAAAATGAAATTTTCACTCTTTCAAACTTCAAACATAGAGATATACAATATGGAAATATTCAAGTTTTTTTAAACATAAATGGAAGCCAGACCAAACCCCAATGGTTTATTTTAAAGGTGAATATTTCGGTTTAATTAAGGGTTCAGTTTAGATTCAGTTCAATTGGTATACTTGGATCTAAGAATTTTAACTAAAATCAATTCAAATTAGTTTGGTTTGATTTGATTTGTGTTCGGTTCGATTTTAGTTTGGTTTGTGTTCAGTTCAATTTATTCGAGTTGATTTTTAATTTTTTTTAGTATAGTTACAAAATATAATTTATAAAAAAATATAAAAAATTATCACTTGACATGAAATCATTATTTTCTTCATATTTAAACGTAACGCTAAATATCACAATAAAAATGTAGAGTATGTAATCCGATATTTTATGTTATTATCTTCAAACCTAATATAAATATCATAAGTAATTTTTCGGTTTTGATTCATATTCTTGTATTGTATTTTTAGTTGTGTTTATTTAATTCATTTAGAAAAAAATTATAATTTATATTTAGTTGTGTAGGTTAAATTTTTAAATATATGAAATCTTAATATTATTAGTATATTTATTTAATCTAATTTAAAAAGCTTAGGATTTTCGGTTTGATTTGGTTTAAAACCGAACCATTAATTGGCTGATAATTTTTTTTGACCAAATGATTTAGACATATATTTTGGGTTGGTCTGAGTCAGTTTGGGTTTCGTTTCAGTTTGTTGTACCCCCTAGTTTATTCTAATCTAAAGAAAATAACTGTTTGTCAGCAACAGAGACATTAAGTATCATAACTCTATAAACGGAGGCGTAGAATCGACATATAACATAGCGGAAAGGAAAACTCTATGAACGGTTTAAATAATTGTATATCCTCATGGAATATATTATATCTGGATGAAGCTCTCCTAAGCTCGCCAAAGACACATCTCCACTGATCTCGCCTTATAAACCTGATACTTCGCCCCCATATATGGCCATGGTAAATCTATGTATAAGATTTGGCTAAAATTTTGAAAAACTAAACATGTATGCAAAATAGCCAGACTCTGACGTTGTAAAAAAATGCATGAATTGCCTTCACGCTTATATACATTAAAATCTGTTCTATTGTGAAAGAGATCACGTTGTACGGAACGCTTAGTTTCTATTTTCATGTTTCTAATAATCTGGTAAAGCAAAGAGAAGATTAGAAATTCAGAAGATATGCATTTTTAATTAGATAAATTGATTAAAAGTGGATGAAGTTACCGCATCTGTTTTCAAGAAATGCAAGACGAAAAACTTAATAAGCACACACAAATTATATATTAGGTTTAGCAAATTTAGCCCATAAGTTTTAAATGTGTTATTTACGTGTAGTCTAGTTTGATGTCCTGCCTGTCCATTATGTCTTTTTTCTTTTCCAGAATGGAGACATGTTAATCAACGTGGGAAATATAGCAAAAACCAAATTCTGTGACACAACCAGCAATAATCATTTAAACCGCACGAACCGGCGAATTCGATTCAAACTTCTCTGTTACAGTCTATATCATAACCAGTGAAAATCCAAGCAACTTGAAAGTAAAACTAATGCCACTGATTGAGAACGGAGAGACATGTAAACATTCATACACTTAACTTGAGTAGATAAAGAGCAAATAGATAAGGACCAGCAACACATACAGACTCAGTAGTAAGTGTTGTAGTAAGCTTGAGGAGGAGGAGCAACGGTTTGCTGGACCGGCGCAGCCACTGGTTGTGTAGCTGCAGTAGTTGGGTATGTCTGAAGTTTTTCAAATAAATGATAAGTCCATTAGTTGATGAAATGAAACAAATCTTAATCAAACAACTTGTTGCTAGCTGTATCACTCATGAATATAATCGGTTATCTTATTTGGATATGCATAATAAGCAGCCGCTTGTGGCACGGGTGTTGGTGCTTGTGAAGTATCATAGCCAGCAGGATACCCATTTTGAGACACGAACAAAGAGAATATATGTTTCCCGAGAGCCGCCATGTTTGATTTTAGGTCTTCATTATCGCTTCGGCTAGTTAAGGCATTGCAAGGCTTTATGAGCTGGATCTTCTCTTACACACACTTGCCTACTTGAAATTTTGTATGCCTGTTTGCTTTACGAAGTTGTAACTCACATTACAATATTAGCCATCATCATTATCATTGTAAGAAGATTACATATGTCTCAGCCTCTAATATCATAAGGTTTTATGTAACGACTCAATTACCGCCCTAGTCAATTTGGCCCAGCAGAGCCCACTAGGTTTGCAAGAAATCCTAGGTGAGTCCCCACTATTTAAACAAAGCTGTCTCATTATTTTATTCAGAAAAAATTATAGCGTCGAATCTCTACAGAAGTTGAACTGTCAAGTAGATTTGAGATCTTCCAGCCACAGCCATCATCGACCGAGATTAGATCCACCACCATACCGCCGTCAGTCATCGAAGGTAACACCATAACCGCCGTCGGTTTAAGTTTTATTTACGATTGTTCAGTAAATCAATCATATCTCTCTATCTGTGTTGTATTTTTCTAATCCAAGGCCACCATCGTGTTTGGGACGTAGAGAAGAGTCCGGAGCAGGAAGACCAGCCGGATAGCCGCCACTACGTGCCCTCACAAGTGGCCAGAAGTCCCGCGCGTGAGATTCATGCGTCGTCACAGCCCGCCAGAGTCGCCGCGCATGTAGCCCACAAACCACCATCTCCGACTGTCGTTCGCCAGAGCCACCGTCTCCAACCACCTGCTGTTAACCGCCGCGCCTCCGCTGCCGCCGCCTTGGACCACCACCGTCGACCGGTCATCAGTGACTCACTGACTCGCCAGTGTCTCGGCGACTCATCTGAGTCGACTCGCTGACCAGTCAAGCCGGTTTGGTTTGTCAATTGATTTTAAGTTTGATTGGTTATTGAGAATTTATTTCAGTTATGATTAAACCGATTTGAAATTGATTTAAATCTAGTTCAATTGAAATCAAATCTGGCTAAGGAAAACAGCTTGGTTCAATTCAATTTCAAAATAGTCAAGGGTTAACCAGCTTGGGTCAGAGTTTATCGGGTTGTCCATTGACTAGCGAGTTGACTTTTTGACCAGATTACCGGTTATCCTTTCTAAGTCGTCCGAAGGGCGTTCTGACTCTTATTTTCACAATTATTTCAGATTTTGAGTCTATTTGAGCAACTGGAGTTCATAACTACTACTTTTCCACATTTCTAAGGTGAGGGCTATTCTGTTCAACCCCTTTCCTAGTGTAGAATTCTTTCTATCGTTGTTTAGTTTCGAAATGTGTTCCATCTAATTGAATCGAGTCTTTTGTGATAGATAGAATTCAATGTAAACCAGAATTAGGGGTCTAGAGAATTAATCTTGATTTAGACGGGGTGATGTTAAGTGATGCTATATATATATACATAGTTATCAGCATGGACTATGTGACGAGGCTGGGGGTTCAAATAAATCTGGACTACTGACGCTTATGAGGGTGGGGGTTCGGAGACATCCGGGCTAGCGATGCATATTGGAGGGCAGGGGATTAGAGACGTTTGGGTTAGTGACACATATTTGTGTTGGAATTGGTGCAGAGACGTTTGCATTTGACGCTTATTGGTTACAGGCGGGGGTCCAGAGATGTCTAGGCTCACGGCGTTTATTATGATATCGTATATTGATACACTAAAATTGGATCTTTTCTACTGTCAAGTTAACAGTGGTTGTTGTAATACTATAGATTCAATTCCAGAGGACCAGTTTACACTTTATCTTTATGGGATTAATATCAAGCTAAGAAAATCGAGTGTTCTAAACTGAAAATTTGCAGAGATCAAGGAACATAGAGCAAGGTGGTTGAATTCAGATTATAAAGATGCTAGCTTAGGGTGGTTTGATCGGGTGTTAAACAAGCGTGAGCCAAAAAAATATTGAAGTGCAGTGGAAGCTAGTCTAGAACTCGGAATACTCAAGGTAGAACAGCCCACTCTCGTGGTGCTGTTCCCTTTGTGGATCGATCTCAACATTCCTAAACTCTCGTTTGTGCTGAAACGCGACCACGAGCATATAGATTGGGTCCGATAGGTTCACAATACACCCTAACATCTACTCTCGCTGGTTAGGGATGCAAAGCTTGTTCAGTTTATGTCTAGCAACCTATTTAACTTTCAATGAATATATTAACCTAGAATCATACACTAGGTGATCAATACAATGTAAGCTTTAAGAACAAATTGAATAAAGACATTAAAGGGAATACTTATTTATGTTTGGCTCGTAGATCTAACACCCTAGCACCCTAGACTAAGAAAAACGACTACTCGTTCATAACACAAAGAAATACGCAAATCATGATTGAACAATGCATAGACGATTCAATAGTAAAGAGAGAAGAACTCCTTGAACCCTTCACCCTTACAAGAATAGCTAAATCGTCAAAAAGACTCAAATAAGTTTCTTGTGTAAAAACTAAGGTAGTCCTCGAAAATAGAGATGACGTGCTTTAAGGGAGGCGGCGACTGCTAGGGTGAGAAAATTACAGTATCTAGGGCAAATCCCGAAATATCTCAGAAGTTTCCATAATTTTTGGGAGCAAGCAGGTGGTTTCTCCGTTTGAGTGCTCCGCGGCAGAAAACTTCCAAATTTCATTCTTTTCTTCATGAGTCTCCTCTTTAGAAATCTGCCCTATTTCAGACCTGAGATGATTCAAAACGAACTTAGAAAACTCTAGAAACAAAAGAGAACGATCTATAAAACACCTATACAAGGTGTCAAAAGCACAACATATCATATATCCGTATTAGGAGAATTCGTGGTGTATGCGATAGTTATGCACTATCAGCGCATTGTTTGTTCTATGTGATGCTTTAGTCTTCGTGTTTGTTCATGCTAGAGCTAAACTTTCGTAGTGAGAGTTCTATTTACTTAGTCAGTGGTTTGAGTGTCTAGCATCCAATACCTCACTAAGTGAACCCTTGTTACTCACCCATCTTTCTTCCCCTTTTTACGGTGAGACTGGCAAGCATGAGTGATTATATCGGATTGGTGTTTTTGGACTGTTTTTTCTTAGCATTATTTTAAGAATTCTACTTTTTGATGTTATCGACATTTATTCGGACATTTATTCGGGTTTTATTTTATCTTTTAGAGTTATGGTGTTTGGAGATATATATGAATATTAATAAATGGAATTCCAGAGATTTTTATTATTTTATTTAATTTCAAAAGTATGAGTATTACAATTTTGTATCAGACCGATGTTCCGTTCCGGCCCCAACCCGGGATGGTGATTTGTGAGACTCAGTTTAATTCAGTTTTTAGACGACTTTTGAAACAATTTTGGGGTTTTGAGAATTTTAAAATGAAAATAAATAACACATTCCTGGCAATATTATTCCTTTAACAATTGTTGGTACTTGGTTTCAATAGAAGTTAACAATTTTGCTTTTTCCTCTCAGATGCCACCACAGATGAGAGTTGGTCGTCCTCAGACCGCCAGAGCCGCTCAAGAGGCTGGATACGAGCATGTGATGCCCAAAGTTTCACAGAATACTGTTCCACCAGTTGATCAATATGCTTTGAGGCAGATGGCGCATGATACAACTCGACATGCTGCTCATGAGGCAGTCCAGCAGGTTGCCTAGGAGACAGCTAGGCAAGCTGGTCAGGAAGCAGCTCAGGAGGTTGCTCGAAAAAAGGATGCACCTCAGTAGGGACCATGTGGTCCTCAGGTACAAGTGCAACATGGTCCGCAAATTCACGTGCAGCAGGGCGTGCCAGTTCAGGCTCAGGGGGGGGGGGGACCCATAGATTCTGGGTCAGTAGCCCCCTGTTCAACATGTTCCAGAGGTTTTTTCAGGTTCCACCACCACCACCTGATTTTCCAGTGAAGGTTCCCAAGTGTGATGAGGCGCTCCTCAGAGTGATGGGGCAGTTGAAGTGCGTGGATTTAGAGAAATTGGGAGGAACAACATATCCCACGGTTTCTCATTATTGGAGACATAGGTTGGTGACATGTCTGGAGACTATCCATTGCCCACTACGATTCTTCCTTAATATCACTGTGATATATCTGCATAAAGATGCAGCATCATGGTGGGATGGAGTGCGATCGATACATCATGACGAGCTGACATATTAATATTTCTCCAAGCATTCGACAAGAAGTACTTTCCCAGGGAAGCCTTTCACCAGAAGAAGAATGACTTTGAGCATCTGAGGCAGGGTACTAGGACCGTCAAGGAGTATGGGTTGGAGTTTAGTAGACTTCGAAGGTTTGCTGGTAACAGTATGGATGCGGAGGACTGATCAAGAGGTTCTTAGATGGGATGCGGGTTGATCTCCGCGGCAGATGCAGTGTGGTGACTTACACTAGCTTGGAGGATCTGGTATAGAAGACTGCTGTGTAGGAGACATGTATTTCTGAGAAGAACAAGTACTCTAGGGAAGCTCAGTCTAAGACGGGTAGGACTTCTGAGTCACAGAAGAGGCCATTGGATCAGACTAGAGCATCCCATTGTGGGCGTTGTCTTCGTCCCCATTTCAGAGAGTGTTTCCAGTGTTATACTTATGGGAAGTTCGGGCACAAATGTAGGACTTGTTAGAGTATGCCATCAGGTACCCAAGGCGCCAGTAGCATCACCAGCAGCGAGATCAACACCAGCAGTAGCAGCTGCTACAGCAGTCGCACCAAATGCTTGTTTCACTTGTGGCCAGCCGAGCCATATCTCCAGGGACTTTCCAACTAAGGGGGCTGCGGCCAAGCGTCCAGTCATCGCTCCACGTGTGTATGCTTTAGGAGAGGCCATGGAGCTGAGATGATAGCTGGTATGTATCCTTACCATACTTTTTTGAGTTTGTGGTTATCTTGTGTATTTAGTAAAAATATTGCGGAGGATCGGTTTCGGTTGGAGGTGAGTCAGCTCACACTTTATTTGATACGGGAGCTTCACACATCTTTATGAGTCCGCGTTTGGTCAAGTCTTGGCCTTTTTGGGGTGTGTTTGAGCCTAACACTAAGCATATTCAGACGGCCAGCATGGAGAGATTGGGAGCCGTCGGTGTTCATCGAGATATACCGGTCCTACTTGTCGAGGTCGATTTCAGTGGAGATTTAGCGAGATGGAGCTAAATTACTACAATGTTATTCTTGGTATGGATTGGCTGGAGCGTCATTGAGTAGTGCTGGATTGCCCGGGATCGAATCCACAGAGAACAATGACACATAATAGATTTCTTATTTCTAAAAACTAAGCTAGGTGATTATATATATATATATATATATATATAGGTAACAAGTAATTGGTTTAAGGAAATATTCCTTATCATAAGGTGTAGATGCAATATGGAAATATGCTAGTAATGTAAATATGGAAATATGCTAATAAACAAACTAGATGTAAATGTAAATATGTTAGATTTAGGGTTTCAAGCAAGTGGATTATAGAGGAGAAAAGCTAAGGGTATTAATAATAAAACTCGATATCTAATGTAAAAGATGACCAGCTCTCGCAGCGAGTCTAATCTATTGACTAAGTCCAATGTCTCAGCTCTCGCTTGTTGACACAGAATGACCGTCGATCGATGGCAATGATCCTGCGTTGATCAATGGTTTCTTGAGTCAAGCTTTATGACCTAATTCGATAAGTTCACTAGATTAACTAAATCAACTCTCATTTGTTTCTAGCAACATAGCTCAGCAGGATTAATTCTGGAAGTAAACCATGCTTTGGCTTGCGCCTAACTATCCTATTATCAGGGTTCTGGTTAGCTACTGTAGAACACAAGCAATAAACACAATTCTATTTATAGATCTAATAATCACACTAGAAATTCTGTTGTTTGGTTAATCCATCAATACCATTAATAAACCTTAAATCTAACAAGAGATCTACTCAGACATGATCTTTATCACAGAAATCATAGATGAATAGAATAGATATATTATAAAAAAAGGAGTTCCAGGAGGACTCTGAAAGAGTTCATCCTTTCTCTTGTAACCCTAGACCAATTAATAAAAGAAAGCTTTATGCCTAAAAATGACATAGAAACACATAAATAAGATTTTAAGTCATGTAGGGTCATTCTGGTAATTTGTGGTGGCTTATGGGCTTTAATCGGTCTTGAAACAAGTCGGGCCTATCTTCTGGGATCACCGTCGATCGACACTAAGGCTGCAATGTTGATCGACACTCATTCATCTTTCGACAGCTTCCTCTCGTGAGACAGACAGACCACTCTTCAGTAAAACGGGCATAACTTTGGTTGTAGGATCCTGATTGACCTAAAACCGGTGGCATTAGAAAGCTAACTTAAAAATCTATCTTCTGTCAATCTAACCGCAATAAACACAATTCTATTTATAGATCTAATAATAACCCTAATAATTATATTGTTTGGCTAATCCATCAATACCATTAATAAACCCTAAACCTAGTTGATAACTACTCAGATATAATTAAAGTAAGAATAATAATCTGAATGTAATGCATAGATAAAACATTGGGGTTACAACAGAAATCTCCCTAAATAAATCGTAGAACTATGATTGAGTGCTGGTGCACACACAAACAAAACACACTTACTAGCACCCAACACTCCATCACATCACACTCTTTTTAGTATAATACATAAAGTATAAATATAAAACCCCCAAATCTAGGTCAAAACTCATCCATCGGTAATCTAGTAATCTTGTGTCCTGTCTCTAACTTGGACTTGAAATTGGTTGTCTGCGAATTTGTCATCGATCGATGTCAGATGTGCAACATCGATCGATCTGGGTCGTGTAATGTCGGTCGATGCCAAGGTTGTGTCATCGATAGACGACAATCTTGTACTTCGACTATCACAATGATCAGATATGAATTATTCTCCTCTAAATGCTCCAAGTATCTCCATATATCTCCAAAACGTGCCTGGACCTGTAAAGACCTTAATACATAACCTAGAAAAACATAATAGAAACTAAATAGAGCCTATAACATAGCCTGAAACTGGTAATAAATAAGCTATATCAACTCCCCTAGACTTAACCTTTTGCTTGTTCTCAAGCAAACAAGCATGCGAAAGAGGTTTTGAAAAGCGAAGACTCACATAATATCTAAGTATAATTGTCACCTTACTCTATTGCAGCCACATCCTATCAAGTTAATCACAAAGAAACTTTATATATCATATCCTAGTATAGAAACCAATTCCATTCTACCAACAACTTAGTGAATACTAGTATGACTCGCCCCTCTACTGATTTCATTTCTTTTCATAAAATTAAAGTTCAGGCTTTACCTTGGGAGTATCAATCAAAGGATATATGGACTCTTACCTCTGCAAGTATCTGAACACGCATGTAGCCTTCTCTGATTCCTTTCCTCTCCCTCTTCTCACTTCTTCTCAGTCAATGTCTCCCTTCTTTTGAGAGTATCATTTTATTTTTTTAATTGACTGAGATATTTAGACAGACTTCCATGAATCAAGCTCTAATAGTTTTTGCCACCAGATCATGTTCACTTCTTTTTGACTTTTATCTCTTTCTAGGATCATATGAATCAAGCTTTAATGGTTGTAGCCACCAAATCCTATTCGACTCCTTTTTTTTAATCTGAAGGGGAGAGAGAGAGGAATCAGAAGCACACAGACTTTTACCTTCCAGACTTGCAGAAGGAATATGATCCAGTGTATACCAATCCCAAAGCAAGCAAATAATGTCACGGTTAGTATTGGAAATCAGCTTTGGTTCTTTCAAACTTTCTAAGCAAGTGTGATATAGTGGCAGGATGACCCACTTCGGTATCTCTAATAATCTCTGCAAACAACCTTCTAAGAATGATACTAAAGTGTGGTTAGTCAATAATAAATTTTTGATCATAGTCCTCTTCTTGACTCGATAAAACTCTTTGGAAAAACTTATGAATAGTAAATAAAACTCAAAAACAATAAAATAGCGTTAGCGAACGTCCCCTAGACTTAAATTACATTCTCCCCAGTGTAAACCGCTCTAAATTGGTTAGGAAAAATCAAATCATAAGTAGATAGCTTAAGTATAGAACTAGATACCGCTCTCTATAAGATAGTGTCGATCGATGGTAGGCGAGTGTGGTTGAACGATGGTCACGATCCACTGTCGACCGATGGTGCCTCTATGGATCGATGGTAATGTAAATAGTTTGTAAAAAAATAAAAATAGAAATAAATAGTAGTATAGGTAAAAACTTACTAAACAGTGGGTTGCCTCCCACTCGACGCTTGGTTATAGTCTTAAGCTCGGCGTTTTGAACTTTCCGACTAGAATGGAGGTGGATCAACACTTGGAAAACAAGTGTCTACATCTTCTTTGCTCTTCTAAAACCATGTACCAACGAAGCTTCTCATTGCTTCATCTCCTTTGGCTTTCTCATTCTTTATGATATCCTTAGTAACCTCCACTGAATGTATTCTCCTTTGTAGATTCTCAATACTGCGCTGGAGCATTCTAAGTCTGGCAGCTGTAGTGTCTGATATATCCTCCAATTTATGAGAATTATCTTCTGTCATCAGGCTCTGGGAAAAAGAAATCTCATGGAACCTTCCTTCTAATTGTGTTTCTGCTGCGCAATTCTGTCTTTCAAAATCAGTGTCGATCGATGGCAAGGTGCGGCCGTCGATCGATGCTCGATACAGATTGGTGACCAAAAAGTTTTTCAGCTCCATTACCCATTGCAAGAATGTATGCCACATCTTCCTTTTGTGACATGTAGAATTCTGCCATCCATAGTTCTTGCATTACCGTCTGGATCTCTCATAATACCAAACTCATCTGGTTGTAGATAACCATCTTCTATTTCGCGTTCTTCCGCTGAATCACGTTCGGTTTTTGCTTCATTCCCAGTATCGATCAATGGTGTATGGTCGCTATCGATCGATGTCGATTTCTTAAGTTGATGGAAATATGAAAAAATCAAACCTCTTCCATAGCAAGTCCTCAATACTCAATTGTCTCCTCATATTTGTAGTCTTCGCCGTATTCGAGGTAAGTTGTGTTGTAATTGAAAGCGCCATGGTGGGTGTGGGCTTGTTCGGAAGTTTGAGTGTCGATCGATGTGATAGGGTGGGTATCAATCGATTGTTGAATGGTAAGGCTGTAGATCGATATGTTGGGTTGGGTGTCGATCGATGCTCCTTCTTTTGATTCCTCACCGAACTCGTAATCGTAGAAGCATGTGGCCACAAGCTCTGCATCATTGCACAATTCGATCAGGGTAGCCTTGTTCTTATTTTTACAGTTCTATAAAAAATATTTTTATCAATTAGAGATAGATACAACATGTTTAACTGCATGTCAAATATGGCTTCCACAGTAGCCATGAATGCTTTCCCAAGTAGTAGAGAAGAGTTCCAATATATCCTGATGTCCATCAAATGAAAGTCTGTTGGAACTAAGGTATTGTTGATCTGCACTGGAATATCTTTCACCATCCCTCCTGAGTTAACTCTTGAACAGTCAACGAATGTAAAAGAATCGTTAGAGGGTTCCATTGTCAGGTTCAATTCCTCTGCCATAGACTCTGGCATAATGCTCACTGAAGATCCAGTGTCACAGAGAGCGTTGGGATATTTGTTTCCTTTGATGAAGCATGGAACCACAAACTTCCAAGGATCACGTTTCTTTTTCAGACATGTTCTCTGCTTCATCTTCTCTCTAAGATGATTGAACACTATCTCTATGTCGTCATCTGTCTCCCTTGTTTCCCTAAAAAACATCCACAATCTCTGAGTATAATAAGCTTCATCAAAAGAAATATCTAAAGGAATTTTAAAAAATCTTTTAGCAAAACTATCTATCTCCTTTTCATTGGCTTCTATGCGTTGATGCTTTGGAATCTTTTTCCTCCTCTTTGAGTGTCCCTCATCTTATCTATCAGTATCCATATCTTCAGTTGTGTCTGTATTCTATTCTGAAGCTGTCACGGTTGGGCGTACAAACACTCTCGCATTTAGGTTCGGTAGTCGAATAGGTTTTCTCTCTTTTCAATCGATGCTAGGGGTATGCTGCCGATCGATGGCACTCTGTCGATCGATGTCACGGAAGTGGTGTCGATCGATATTAGTTAATTCAAACGAAGCCACTGAGTATGTAGGTTTCACCGTCAATCAATGCTCACCAGTTGATGTCGATCGATGCGTATTAGAATTGCCGAGTGAAACCGAATTTTCCACACTAAAATCGCTATCTTGGGGCTTCTCTTTCTTGACCTCCTGATGGAAATCATCATCAATCAGTGCATTGACGTGGTGATTTTTCCCAGCCTCGATTTTCTCCTTAATCAATCTCTCATGCATCTTGATAGTCTCACTTGTTTGTATCATTTGATTCTCCAGTTTCCTCACATGAGTGCTGAGTTTTTAGAACTTGGTCTTGAGGTTGAGGTACAAACCATCTATCTTTCCATTGAAATTCACAGTCATCTTCTGCTGTCCCTCTAAGAATCTATCAACCATTGCTTCAATCTTGCTTTCCGGACCTTCTAGAGGGGGATTATGGGAGTAGGAATATCCATAAGTCTTGTTGTTGTTGAAGGGTTTGCGCTGTGAATTTTGATTGAAGTTACTCCGTTGACCATCACCATAGGAGTTCCTATTGAAGCCTGGGTTCCCTTGTCTTTGGAAACCATTCCCATCAATTTAGTTTACAGCTTCTTCTTCATTCTCATCTTCTCCAGACTCAATTGCTTCCACTTCTGCGAAAGTAACCTGTTTTTTGAAAAATCTCTGAACAGTATCTAATTTTGCCTTGACGTCCTCAAACTACTCTTCTCTCAAAATCAATGTTCTTGGTGCTGCTAGATGCCAAATTCTCAATCAATCTTGTGGCTTCTTTAGGGCTTTTGGTACTAAAATTTCCCTCACTAGTTGTGTCCAAATCCATCTGGTATTGTAATTCAATACCTCTGAAGAAAGTGCTGAGAAGCTTCACTTCGTTGAACCCGTGATGTGGACAGTCTCTCAGCTATGATTTGAACCTAATCCACGAGTTTCTGAAAGACTTTGATGGTTCTTGTGAAATATTAGCAATCTTGCTCCTCAGATCTTCTGCTCTAGCGTCATCGAAGAAGTTATGAAAGAAAGCCTTTTTGATGTCAATCCAGGATGTCAGGGATCCTGATGGTAGTTGCTTAAGCCAATATGAAGCTTATTCAGCAAGTGAGTACTTGAAGAGCTTACAGAAAAGATAGTCCTCAGGGACTCCATTGGCTTTAATAGCAGTCACTAGATCCTCAAATCGCTCCAGATGATCCATAGGATGCTCATGTCGCAACCCATGGTAAGGTGTCTGCGCTACAAGTCTGAAGAAAGCGGACTTGATCTCAAAATTGTTTCTCCGAAAAGCTGGAGGGCGAATAGCGGATCTGTTGACGTAGAACTGGTCTAGACGGTTGTAGTCAGCCAGCGTTCTATGAGCAGCTTCGGCGTTAGCTTCAGGTTGAGCTATTGCAGCGTCTGCTTCTTCTGCTTCTATATCAGGGATTACAGCCCCCTGATTGTCTATCTTTTGACCTGATGCATTATGCAGATGACCATTGAGGTAATGCAAGTCTCCATTCTCGTTCTGAACCACTATTATAGGCGCAGCCATTTGAACTTGTCTGTTGGCGTCGATCGATGCGGATGAGGTGTTGTCGATCGATGCTAAGTGATCGATGTCGGTCGATGCTAGAGTTCTGATGTCGGTCAATGCTGTCTGTAAAGAAGTGTCGGTCGACGCTAAGTAGGTGCCGTCGATCGATGCTTGTCGTCTTTCTTTGCGGATCGTACGCTCGAGTTGTTGTTGGTCTGAGAAAAGTAATTCTTGTCTTTTGTTGCTCCTGGTACCCTTTTGCATGCACCTGAAAAACAAAGAAAAGGAAAAATCAGTAACTTGATAGTAACAAACCTAGACTAAATCCTAGATATTAAATCTAATGGCAATCAATGTTCCTCGGCAATGGCGCCAAATTTGACATGGTGGTGTTTACTGTTCTAGCAGAGTATAAATATCCTAAACAATTAACTATCAAATTAACTCTTAATCCTAACACACAAAACAATACTCTTGATAAGAGAGATCAGGTGTAGTACTTAGGGATCGAATCCCTAGAGAACAATGGTACACAATAGGTTTCTTATTTCGAAAGACTAAGCTAGGTGATTATATATATATTGGTAACAAGTAATTGGTTTAAGGAAATATTCCTTATCAGAAGGTGTAGATGCAATATGGAAATATGCTAGTAATGTAAATATGATAGTATGCTAATAATGTAAATATGGAAATATGCTAATAAACTAACTAAATGTAAATATGCTAGATCTAGGGTTTTTTGGCAAGTGGATTATAGAGGATAGAAGCTAAGGGTATTAATCATAGAACTCGATATCTAATATAAAGGACGACCAGCTCTCGCTGCGAGTCTAATTTATTGACTAAATCCAACGTTTCAGCTCTCGCTTGTTAACACGGAATGTCCGTCGATCGATGGCAATGATCCTGAGTCAATCGATGGTTTTTTTAGTCAAGCTTTATGACCTAATTCGATAAGTTCACTAGATTAACTAAATCAACTCTCGTTTTTTTTTCTAGCAACCTAGCTCAACAGGATTAATTCCGGTAGTAGACCATCACTACAAGAAAACACCTCGATTCCTAGGGACATTTTCCTCGGAATGTCGTCGGAATCAAGCGATTCCGACGACATTCCGAACCAAAAGTCCCTCGGAAAAATTTCCTCAGAATCACAGTTTTCGTCGGAATTTCCTCGGAATATTCCGAGGAAATTCCGACGGACACAATTCCGAGGAATATTCCGACAGACACAATTCCGAGGAATATTCCGACGGATCAGTTTCCTAGGAATATACCTAGGAAATTCCGAGGAACAGTATCCCTCAGAATATTCCTAGGAATGATATTCCTCGGAATATTCGTAATATTTAATTTTTTTAAAATAATATAAATTTATTTTTTTAAAATTAAAATTCAAAAATAAAATTAATTTTTTTAAATTGAAAATTGAAATTTAAATAAAAAACATAATATAGATAATGTTAAAAAGTAATATTCGAAACAGAAAATTAAAAACAGAAATTGAAAACATAAAGAAGAAATAAAAAGAACTACTCGTCGTCCTCGTCCTCGTCGTCGTTGAAATTATGGTCTGGGAATTTCTTCATGAACGCCTCAATTATCCTCTCAGTCCGCCTCTTTTCTGCCTTACTAGCAGCCTCTTGAGCCGCCATCTTCGCCTCCAACATAGCGATGCGGTCATCCTTATCCTTCAGTTGATCTATCAGCATAGGATCAACTGGCACCTGGGATGTAGAAGGAATCGGCTTGGATCGACGACCCAAACCGACCAAACGTCTTTTCTTCTTTGGAATCGCCTGAAAAAGAAAATTTATAATTATAATCATAGAAAAAAGATTATAAAATATATAAATGAGTTGAATATTTAGAAAATATTTATAAATTATAATAATGGATAAAATAATTAGTAAATTACTTTTAAACTTACTTATAAATTATAAATTATAAAAATATTTATAAATTATAAAAATGGTTAAAATAATTAGTAAATTACTTTTAAACTTACTTATAAATTATAAATTATAAAAATAATTATAAATTATAAAAATGGCTAAAATAATTATTAAATTACTTTTAAACTTACTTATAAATTATAAAAATTATTTTAATAATTATAAAAATCCAAATATATATTTTAATATCAAAAAAATTTTGGTAAATGCAAAATTGAATTTTAAAAACAAAATCAAATTCCCTAAAACCCTAATCAAAATCAAATTCACTAAAACCTAATCAAAATCAAATTCCCTAAAACCCTAATCTAAATCAAATACCCTAAAACCTAACAATCTAACAATCCTAACAATTTAATAAACCTAACAATCTAAATCTAACAATCTAATCTCAATCCTAACAATCTAAATTCGCTAAAAACCTAAGAAAATTGAATCTAGAACTTACATGGGGACTAGGAACGGATTTAGAGGTGGATTTGGAGGGGATTCGCCGGAAAATCGCAAGGGGGGAGAGAAATCGCCGGAAAATCGCAAGGGAGGAAGAGAGAAAGAGAGAATGGGGAAGAAGAAGAACAGTCTCGGGTTTAAAACCCGAGATTTCCTACGGAAAATGAATCCGTCGGAATTCCGTCGGAATCCTCAATATTCGACTTTTCGCGAAAATTTTGGCGGTTTGGTTTCCCGGGTAATGAAAATTTCCGAGGGAATTCCGACGGATTCATTTTCCTATTGGTGAGACTGTTCCTCGGAATTTCCTAGGAAATTTCCTAGGAGATTCCTAGGAAATTCCGAGGAACCATAGTTTAGGGTTTCAAAATCCAAAATTTAAAACTTTAGACCATTTCTTGAACAATTTAGCAGTTTTTCTACGGTAACATTGACAATAGATGGCAAATAAACGTTGAAATTACAAAATTATTGAAATGAGTGCAAGTATTGTCGTTTTTGTTCATTAAAGTGTATAAGTGTTTATCTTGTTGTTTGGGGATCTCGTTGATACAATTGGAAAAGTTTCTATTAATTGGTACAACACTAATGTCTTGTCCCATAATCAATCCAAGACACTTAATAAGGCTTATGAAAGTCTTGTGGAAATCGTAAATCGGTGTTTTCGATTCTAAATCATCATTCCCTCGGAATTTCCTAGGAAATTCCGACGAGGTGATGGTTTTCCTCGGAATTTCCTAGGAATATTCCTAGGGAATTCCGAGGGAATTAAACCCTACGATCAAACCCCTAAATCCGATTTTGCTCATCGGATTTTCCTCGGTTTATTTCGAGGGATTTTTGCCCCTCGGAATTTCATCGGAAAATTCCGAAGGAAATTGTTTTCCTCGGAATTTCCTAGGTATATTCCGAGGAAATTCCTAGGAAACACATAAATTGCGTTTCCTAGGAATTTCCTCGGAATAGCATCGGAATATTCCGAGGAACCAACGTTTCCTCGGAATTTCCCTCAGTATTGCGTTGTTTTCTTGTAGTGCATGCTCTCGCTTGCGCCTAACTATCATATTATCAGGGTTCTAATTAGCTACTCTAGAACCAAAGCAATAAACACAAATCTATTGATAGATCTAATAATAACCCTAATAATTCTATTGTTTGGCTAATCTATCAATACCATTAATAAACCTTAAACCTAGTTGATAACTATTTAGACATAATTAAAGTAAAAATAATAATCTGAATATAATGCATAGATAAAACATTGGGGTTCCAATACAAACCTCCCTAAATAAATGTAGAACTATGATGGAGTGCTGGTGCACACACAAACAAAGCACACTTACTAGCACCAAACACTCCAGCACAGCACACCCTTTTTGGTGCAATACATAAAGTTTAAATATAAAATCCCTAAAGTCTAGGTCAAAACTCGTCTAGGGGTAATCTTGTGTCATATCTCTAACTTGGTCTTGAAATCGGCTGTCTGCGAATTGGTCATTGATCGATGTCAAATGTGCAATATCGATCGATCTTGCTCATGTAGCGTCGGTCGACGCCAAGGTTGTGTCGTCGATTTATGACAGTCTTGTACTTTGTCTCTCACAATGATCAGATACGGAGTATTCTCCTCTAAATGCTCCAAAAGCTCCAAGTATCTCCATATACCTCCAAAACGTGTCTGAACCTGTAAAGACCTTAACAAATAGCCTAAAAACACATAATAGACCCTAAATAGAGCCTATAACATGGCCTAAAACTGGTAATAAATAGGTTATATCATTGGCACAAATTTAAATCAGAGAGATTGTGAAGTTGCATGGAGGTCCTGTTAGCATTGTATCTGATCGAGGCACGAAGTTCTCATCTGCTTTTTGGGGAGCTTTCCAGAAGGTGCTTCAGACAAAAGTCCATATGAGTACATCTTATCATCCGCAGACAGATGGGCAGTCAGAGAAGACTATTCAAACATTAGAAGATATGCTCATGGCTTGTGTTTTGGATTGGGAAGGGAGGGGGGAAAGTATTTACCTCTAGCAGATTTTACCTACAACAATAGCTACCATTTGAGTATTAAGATGGCACCATATGAGGCTCTTTATGGTAGGCCTTGTCGTACACCACTTTGTTGGACATAAGTGGGGGAACAATGTGTCACATAACCAGAAATGGTTAAAGAAATGATATATCAGGTAGAGATGCTCAAGACTCGGCTTAAGAAAGCACATGAACGTCAGAAGAGTTATGCAGATAAGCGCCAAAAAGATTTGGAGTTTCAGGTGGGTAATTTAGTATACCTAAAGATGAGGACATTACAAGAAGGATATAAGACTGGGAAGCTAAAGAAGCTTAAACTAAGATATATGGGATTGTACCCTATTGTGAAGCGGATTGGAGCAGTGGCTTTTACAGTGCAGTTATCAGGGGAGTTGCCATACTTTCATGATGTGTTCCATATGTCAGAATTGAGGAGGGTCCATAGCTCATTTTGCAGCAGCCACCACGTGATCTCGGTAAAAAATTGTTTGCACCTATTCAGCCAGTTGAGATTTTGGATCGGCAAGTAAAAGTGGTGCATGGGATGATGACCATGATGGTCAAGGTTCCTTGGAAAAGAGATGAGATCTAGGAGGAAACTTGGTTGACCGAGACTTATATGAAGATGGATTATCGAGAGTTTTTTCAGGACGATATTGGACAGTCGGATCAGGAGCTGGATTTAGGGTTGAATCCTTATTAGTGGGGGAGAATAGTAATGACCCAATTACAATCCAAGTCAATTTGTCCCAACAAGGCCCACTAGGTTTGCAGGAAACCCTAGGTGAGTCTCCACTATTTAAACAAAGCTGCCTCATTATTTTATTCAGAAAAACTTATAGCGTCAAATATCTGCAGAAGTTTAGCCATCAAATAGATCAGAGATCGTCCAGCCTCAGCCGTTGTCAACCGATATCAGATCCACCACCATATCGCCCTCAGTCATCGAAGGTAACACCATAACCACCGTCGATTTAAGTTTTATTTATGGATGTTCAGTAAATAAATCTTATCTCTTTAACTGTTTGGTATTTTGAGAATCCAAGGCCACCATCATGTTTGTGATGTTGAGACAAGTCCATAGCAGAAAGACCAGTCGGAGAGCCGCCATAACGCGCCCTCACGCACGGCCAGAAGTCCCACGTGTGAGATTCACGCGCCGTCACAGCCAGCTGGAGTCTCCGCACGTGTTGCCCACGCGCCACCGTCTCTGACCGCCGATCACCGTTCGCCGGAGCTGATGTCTCCGACCATTGTTCGTCTGCTACCATGTCGCCGCCGCTGGTGATTTTGTGGTACGCCACCACCGTTGACGAGTGGTCACCGGTGACTTGTCGGTTGATTCATTGACTCGCTGGTGACTCGACTCAGTTGAGTTGACTTAGTGAGTCAACTCGCTGACCAGTCAAGCTGGTTCGGTTTGTCAATTGATTTTTGGTTTGATTGGTTATTAAGAATTAATTTTGGTTAGAATTAATCCGGTTTGAAATTGTTTTAAATCTGGTTCAATTGAAATCGAATCCGGTTAAGGGAAACAAGTTGGTTCAATTCAATTTCAAATTGGTCAATAGTTGACCGGCTTTGGTCAGAGTTGATCGGGTGGACCATTGACCAATGAGCTGACTTTTTGACTATATTACTGGTTATCCGTTTTTATCCGTTCAAATGGCGTTTTGACTTGATTTTTCACCTTGATTTCAGATTTAGAGTCTATTTTAGCAGCTGGAGTTCATAGCTACTACTTTTACACATTTCTAAGGTGAGACTATACCGTTAAACCCCGTTACTGGTGTAAAATGCTTGACCAACTGGAGTTTTCCAGTGGATTATGCCGAATTGGTTGTGAGATTTTCAGGTAAGTTTTGAGTTCCGTGATTTTCTTGTGTAGGGGGGAATGGGAATAAGGGTTTATATAATCTCACAAACGAAGGGAGTCCGAACGATATCATGCCTTTCAGTTGATTGAGTAAATAGGGGGTTTAAAGTGTAAACTGGCTCAGACGTTACTACAGAGAAAATAATGAAGGTATGCATCGTCAAAGTTTCTCTTATGAGAACGAAATAGAAGAACTCGTGTAAGTCCTTGTAGGTGACAAATAGACTGGACCAAAGGATAGGCCATAGAGTTCAGAATATTAATGGCCAAGTACGATTTGCTTATGGGGTAAATATTATTACTTGCGTGAAGTTTTTAAATGGACTGAAATATAAAGTAATATGGCAGATTGGAATATTTTGATTGGACGATTTTATCTATCTGCATGGATAGTCTTAACATTTATGGTATTCTTTTTTTTCGTAAAGTAGATCTATATTATTAAAACAAAATCTCTAACATAATTCTAACCTTATTTTTTAAAGTTATTTACAATGACATGCCACTCCATTTAATTTTATTATTGATATTTACTTTTTAAACTAAATTAAATTTTGTGCCATAAATTTTGTTTACAAAACGCAATATAATTATGAAAATATCCTGAAAGCACAATAAATCCATATAAACTACACAACGTGATGTATTATGGCAAGTATCATTTATAAAAAGTTATGCTACAATTTTTATCAAATAATGCTTATATTTATTTCATTTTTTTATAAATAAATATCAGTATAAATTTAATTGGATACAAAAAATATATACTTAAACTTAAAATACTAAAACTTAACTAATTTTCATTAGAATATATTAAAATAAACATTAATCAATATAAATAACCAAATTTACTAATTTGATTTTTATATAATTATATTTATTTGAACATAATTATTAATATATTGGATTTTATATCAATTACCCATCGGCTCAACCAGGTAGCTTCATAATTTAGTGGTTTTTCAAGGATATATCTTGTTATTTACTAGTTTTTTACCATCATTTGGACCTTATTTGGAGTCTATTATGTATATATGGACTGTGTTTTAGAGTCTTCCAATCATGGAGCTTGTTAAAGTATTCATAAGAGATATCAAGTAGTTGTTCACATTCACCTAAGTACGAGTCAAAATCAAGCATAACCATCGACCGACGGAGGATCCTTACTGTCGATCGATGGCCCACTTGCAAAGTATTGACCAACTTCAAGCCCAATTCGAGATGAATTATGAGAATGCCGCTGGACGAGTTTTGACCTAGTTTATATGAGTTATGCCATTGTTTAGGCAGAAAAACCAAGTTTATTGAGAACTTGGTGTCTAGCAATAGCATCAAGAACACTGATTATGAGAGGAAGAAATCAACTCCAGCTTTGAGCAAGGAACAGATAAATGAAGTCAAAGCAAAACTGGATAGTGTTCATAAGAAGAAGAAGAAGAAGAAGAAGAAGAAGAAGAAGAAGAAGAAGAAGAAGAAGAAGAAGAAGAAGAAGAAGAAGAAGAAGAAGAAGAAGAAGAAGAAGAAGAAGAAGAAGAAGAAGAAGAAGAAGAAGAAGAAGAAGAAGAAGAAGAAGAAGAAGAAGAAGAAGAAGAAGAAGAAGAAGAAGAAGAAGAAGAAGAAGAAGAAGAAGAAGAAGAAGAAGAAGAAGAAGAAGAAGAAGAAGAAGAAGAAGAAGAAGAAGAAGAAGAAGAAGAAGAAGAAGAAGAAGAAGAAGAAATTTTTGGGAATCAGCAGGGAGACAAGAACTCCAATGGCACTGGTCATAAAAGTAACTACACTAAATACTCAACTTCAACAATCGATCGACGGTTTCCAGAGACATGAAAAACAGAGTTAAAACAGAAACTCCTAAGGTGGCAACATGAGCAACTACAACCAGAGTTCAAAGCAGCAGAGGCCCAGCAACAACAACAAGACCTTTAGATCTTCTTACCATCAGAACCCACCTCCAGAGACTCAGGAGAGCAAGTTAGAAGCTATGGTTGACAGAGTTGTGGAGCAGCAGCAGCACATGAGTGTGAATTTCAATGGAAAGATAGATGCTCTGTACATCAACCTCAACACAAAGTTTGAGACTCTCAGCATTCATGTCAAGAAGTTGGAGAATCAAGTGGTCCAAACAAGTGAGGCCATTCAGAAACATGAGACCCTGATTAAGGAGAAGGGGAAGTTAGTCAGAAACACCACGTCAGTGCATTGATAGGTGATGATTTTTGGTAAGAGGTGAAGAGAAAACAACTTTAAGAGGGAGATTTCTGAGTAGAAAGTGATATGACTTTCGGTAGTTCGCACTGGTGTCGATCGACACCCGTTGCTGAGCATCAATCAATGGAACCCTTAGAGTATGTAGCTTCATGTGATACTTCGAACGTTGATCGATGTCGAGACGTCAACATCGATCGACGGTCTTCAATAGCAGAACCAGTTCGTCTACCAAGTCTGAATGCAAGCGTTGGTCAGACATCCGAGTATGGAGACTTTAGAACAGAACAATGATACACTTGAGCCAATGATAGTTGATAAGGAAACAGAAAGACACTCCAGAAGGAAGCAAAAGTTTCATAAACATCTGCGCATAGAAGCAACTGACAAAGAGATTGATGGCTTTGCCAAAAAGAGTTTTTAAAATTTCTTTAGATACTCAGATTGATGATGCGTACTATACTTATATATTGTGGATGTTTTTCAGGGAATCCAAGAAGACAAATGAGGACATAGAGTGCATGTTCAATGGCCTCAAAGATAAGCTAAAGCAGAGTATCACTCTCAAGAAGAAAAGTGACCCTGGAAAGTTCGTGGTTCCATGTTTTGTCAAAGACCACGAGTATCCCAATGCCCTATGCGATACTGGATCAGCAGTCAACATCATGCCTAGAGCTATGGTAGAGAGCTGAGCCTGAAAGTGGAACCTTCCAGTGATTCATTCACTTTTGTGGATTTCTCCAAGGTGAATTCAGGAGGGATAGCCAGAGACGTCCCAATGCAGATCTTTAACACCTTAGTACCAGTAGACTTCCATGTGATATCAAGATTGATTGAAACTTTTCCTTACTCCTTGGAAGAGCATTCATGGCCACAGTGGGAGATATCTGCGACATGAAGACAAACAAGTTGTATATATCCTTAATTGATTCAAATTTTATGAACTTGTTAAAGTCAAGAACAAGGCTACTCTGATAAAATTGGATGATGAACCATTCTTAATTGCTACATGTTTCTGCAATTACGAGCAAGAGGAGGAGTCTGCGGAGATAGTATCGATCGATACCCAACCCTTGACACCGGTCGACGACACCTACATACATACACTGGAACCCACCCTTCAGAATCGATCAATATCCAAATTCAACAATCGATTGACGGTCTCAGCATACAACAATCGGTCGATTTCAAACCTCAACCATCAACCTACACTCATGCCACATATCAGAAAGAAGAATACAGTCCAGAAGACATTTTCTACACTAGAAAGAAATATCGGGAGATGGCACCAACTCAGATTACACAGAACTTTACCCAGAAGAAGCAGCTGAGCACGATACATTTGAGTTCTGGAAGTCTAGAGACTTGAGCCGGTTAAACGAAACCAAAGATTCTGCATCGAGAGATAAGACACATATACCATCGGTCGACGTTCTCATCTAATATGGATCCAGAGCTTTTGACAAGAACAACCGAAGAAGATTTTGTTGGGAGAAGAGAGATTAGTATGAAGTTTACAAAGATGAGAATGGCAATGCACAAGCCATGGATGGAAAAATCATCAATGTGTATAAGGAGGACATTAAGGAGATTCTTGAGAGAGCCAACATGCATGAATATACTCATATATGTTTGCAAGAGTATGCAGCAAACATTCGCAGAGCCAGACTAGACACATCAACTTATAGCAGAAAAGAAGTTGGCAACATGGTACAAGGAGTTTACAGAGCCCAGGAGATGATTATGGACGACTATTACAAGAGGCTTGATAACCTGTACCACCCGTTCAACAACAATATTGGATGGTTAACCACGTGCATGGAAGAGATGAAGCAGAAGATGGACTACAGTCATCAGATTATTCAACAACAACAGTTGATTAGAGCAGTTAGTTCAGCATCGGCCGACGACAACACTAGGCCATTGATCGATAATCATCACACATCATTTAGGCAGAGGCTGGTAACAGAGAATTTATTGGAAGACAAGCTTGATGGAGTTTACCTTTCTCAAGACTTGATGAGGGATAATATATACCAGAGATTGGATATATTTCAGAGCCCACGGATGCCAGGCTTAACATGCTAATGGGATGCATTCAAACACTCCAGGAAAAGATGAGTACAATGGAGATTGCTCAGATAAGGATGGATAACCAGAGAACCAGAGGAGAAGAAGCTGTGAGGAGCTTTATCAGTGCATGGTTTGAGAAGAACATAAAGTAGGTGGATACCTGATTTCCACATTGGTTCGATGAACCACCTTACTAGTCCAGAATTCCAAACGTTGAGCTTAAGACTATAACCAAACGCTGAGTGGGAGGCAACCCACTATGTATTAAGTTTTTTATTATGTAGTTATTAATTATGGTTTTTATTTAATTACTTTAGGTTTTTCAAAGAATGAGTAGAAAAGTTTGAAACCACCATCGGTCGACATCAACACTTACCATCGGGCGACGGCTTGAATGGTTCACCATCGGTCGACAATCATCACTCACATCAATCGTCACTCCTTCCGGAGTTTGGTGAATTCGACTTTCTCTCTACCTTTTACTTATGATTTAGTTTTTCCTTTAACCGAACCAGACGGGATAACACTGTCATTTAAGTCTGGGGAAGGTTTGCTGACGCTTTTATTTTGAGATTTTATTTGTTATATTTGATTAAGTTTTTCGGAAAAAAATTATTGAGTCAAGAAGGAGACTATGATTAGAACTTATTTATTGATTAACCACACTTTAGCACCGCTCTTAGACATGTTGATTGCAGAGATTACTAGAGATGCCAAAGTGGATCATCCTGCCATCATATCACACTTACTAAGAAAGTTTGAAGAAACCAAAGTTGATCTCAAACCTAATACTAACTATTTTGCTTACTTTAGGGTTTGGCATACATCGGATCAGATTCCTTCTACAAGTTTGTTAGGTAATAGTCTATGTATTTCTGATTTAATTCTCTCTCTCTCTCTCTCTCTCTATGCAGAGGGGTAGGTACATTACCGATGACCCCACTATTCTAATTCAATCACACATTGCTGGAAGCGAGGGGTAGGTACATTACCGATGACCTCACTATTTGCCTACAACTTTGCCCAAAAGAAATAAGATGGCAAGATGGACTGTATCAACATCATTGTCCATTGATTTTGAGATCTAAAAAGATTCAGAGAAGAGAGAAAAGAGGGAAGAAAGGGGTCATGAAAGACTTTATACCTGTGTATGCAGATTTGTAGAAATTGAGTCCACGTGTCCTTTGATCGGTACTCCCAAGATAAAGCATGCACTTTATTTTTATGCAAAGAAATGAGATCAGTAGAGCGGTGAGTAAAATTAGTATTTGTTGAGTTGCTGACAAAATGGATTTGGTTGGTATACTAGGATATGACGTATAGAGTTTCTCTTTGATTAGCATTATTGGGTGTGGTTGCAATATAATTGGGGTGATAGTTCTATTATACATTATGTGAGTCCTCGATTTTCAAACCTCTTTCATAGGCTACCTTTGTTTTGCTTAAGGAACAACAAAGGTTAAGTATGAGGGAGTTGATATATCTTGTTTTTTACCAGTTTTATACCATCATTTGAACCCTATTTGGAGTCTATTATGTGTGTCTTGATTGTGTCTTAAAGTCTTTACATGTCCAAGTACGTTATGGAGATCATGGAACTTGTTATAGTATTCAGAAGAGATATCTAGTAGCTTTTCACATTCAGCTAAGTACGGGTCGAAGTCAAGCATGGCCATCGATCGACAGAGAATCCTTGTTGTCGATCGACGGCCCACTCGCAGAGTATTTGACCTAGTTTATATGGGTTCTACCATTGTTTAGGCAGAAAAAAAAATGTTTTATTTTATAGGTATTAGTTTTCTTGCATTGAGTAGTTTAGTAGTTTAGGGGAGAAGATCTGAACTCCTTCAGAGATTTGTATTGGAACCATATTAATTATTATATGCATTATATTATTCAGTTTATCATGTTTTCTTTAATCATATCTGAGTAATTTATCTATTAGATATATGGTTCATAATGCTACTGATGAATTAGCCCCAAAATAAAATTGCTAGGATGAAATAGTATCAATCTTTGGAATTGTGTTTAATGTTTGCGTTCTAGAGTAGCTAACTATGAACCTGAAATTAGGACATGGACAACTACGAGAGTATGTTATGTGCCATAATTGATTTCATTGAGCTAGGTTGTTAGATGCATGCGAGAGATGGTTTAATTAGCATAGTGGACTAACTTCCTGTCTGATTAGCGTCGATCGACATCAGATCTTAGCCATCGATCGATGGTGCACTTCTCTGTCTTCATACTAGAGTTAGGACAAGAGGGGTCGGAATAATTAACATTTATTGTTCTCACATATTAATAATTTCATGCATCCTATTCATTAGGCCTGGGACGTATTATCCGGGATCCGGATTCGATCCGAGATCCGTCCCGGATCCGCTCTGAAAATAGGATATCCGGAGTGCCCGGATCCGAATCCGGATAGTAAAATTTCGGATCCGTCCAAACCGGATCCAAATCCGGATATCTTATTTTTTAGGTCCGGATATCCGGATCCGGATCCGTGTTTTTAAAATATATTAAATTTTTAATTTTATTAATAATTATATTTGATATATTAATATTTATACATATAATATTTTTTAATTATTATATTTGAATTTTACTAATATTATATGTCATATATATATTCATAAATTTTGTATAAATATTTAATTTATGTTTTATTTTAGATTTTTTATATTTTTAAAATATTTTTTTATTTTTTTAATTATTTTTACGGATCCGGATCCGAATCCGGGTATCCGCGGGTATCACAATATCTAGACGGATATCCGAAGTCCGGATACCCGAAAGATACGGATCCGGATCCGGATACTAAAGTCACGGATCCGGCGAATCCGGATCCGGATCCGGATATCCTAAAATACCCCGGATATCCGGTCCGTCCCACCCCTACTATTCATTGTAATTCACTTACTCTAGATCTACCGCTTTTCCATATTTGTATTGGCTACAATATTTTAGATAATTTCCTAATCCCGATAGAATTACAACTAAAACCACTATTTATAGTTTGCCTAGCTTAACCATTAGAGTTATAGAAATTTATTGTGTGTCCTCGATTTTTTGTGGATTCGATCCTTAAGTACTGCAATTTAACCTCTCTTGGCAAGAGTAGCTAGTAGGGTTAATTTGATAAATTGCATTTTTCAGAACATAAACTTTAACCTGCATGTTGTCATTTGGGTTTTATCGAGTTTTTAAATAAAGAATATTTTTGAAAGTCCAAACCGGTTTATATATAGGATCATCAGGTTCACATATTCTTCTGCGGGTCCGATTCGGGTGTAAAAGCAGTGATTTAAATGCAAAAATGTTTTAAACAGACCAATTCTTACAAATTAACAAAACATTTATAACATTGTTAATTAAATTTGTCTTCATAACTATCCCGTCCTTTTAAAGCGCATATCAAAATCTAGTAGATAATATATTTGAATGTAGGTTCAATATAATAATTGAAACAACTTATTCGAACTGATTAAACTAGTTCATATATGGAAAATTGCTTTTTAGACAAAAAATCAAATACATTTTCAATATGGGATAAACACAACATATAATTTTCCCATTAAGCTAATGTTCACCAAAAGCTCAAATTTTCCCTTCTAAAATAATATTATAAATTCACAAATGTAATTATAGAATAATTATAATATATATTTAGATATTATACTAAAATATAACAATTAAGATTAAAAATAAACTCAATTTTTTTTATTTTAATATAGCAACAAATTTTTTTTTTTAATTTTTATGTTCACAAATTCGATTTTTCATATATGAAAACAAAATATTTGCAAATATTTTCATAACTGCACGTCCCATATTTTTGTAACTGTTCATAATTATTAATTCTTAGAATCAAAATTCTAATATATGTAAAATAAATTTAACATATTTGAAATCTATTTCTACATATATTAAATTTGAGTGGATTGTAGATTGTTCATTCTGCAAATTTTAGAGCGATAGGTTAAGCGCATATAATGTGGATCCCAAATATATTTAGATAACTTTTATTTAGATAGATAATATTTCTTAGAAAAGTCGATTCAATAACAAAACATGGATTTCAATTTCCATTAAACCAATTTCCGTAGAACCTAAAATACGTAGTCTCTAGAACGAAATCTATTTTTTTTATTTAAAAGGTTTTTTAGAACCAAAAAAATACCACTACATTAGTGTAAGTATTTTTTCAATTTTTCCTATTTTCATAATTTCTTGGTCTGTAAAATTATTTATACTGATTTATCTATAAAAAATAAAAAGGGTATTAAGGGAAAAAAATAATGTAAAATTGGTTTTAACCTTTTGAGACAGTGTATGTGTTTTTTGGAGTCATCATCTCATATGTCCTTATAAAATTAAAAAAAAATTAACTATATCATTCACTAATCTTAATACCCTTCATCATTTAATGACAATATGGAAACCCGATTTTACCCTTGTTTATTTTTGAATTAAGATTTATATATTTTTAAAAATTTCAAATTTCAAAAATTTAAAATTTCAATCCTTTTAAAATATTCAAAATTTTTAATTTTGAATTTTAATTACGACGTATAATTCTAGTTCTACTGAGGTAGTTGTATCAAGTTCTACTTCTTTACTGAGGTAGTTGTACCGAGTTCCACTGGTTTTACTGAGGTAATTGTACCGAGTTCCACTGGTTTTACTGAGGTAGTTGTACGGAGTTTTAGTAGTTTTACTGAGGTAGTTGTACCGAGTTTTACTAGTTTTACTAAGGTAGTTATACTGAGTTCTACTAGTGTTACTGAATTTATTATACCTAGTACTAATAGTTCTACTGAGGTAGTTATATCGAGTTCTACTATATTAGTTATACCGAATTCTACTAGTTCTACTAAGTTAGTTATACCGAATTGTACTACCAGGAACTACTGAATTTCAGATCTAGAAAATATAAAAAACCAGAGACTCAAAATTTGCAATTCCAGCAAATACAAAGTTATATCAAATACAAAAATCATAGATCCATGACTTCAATAGAATAAAAACAGATATAAAACTTCAGAAAACCCTAAAATTGAAGAAAAACAATAAGAACCCTAATCTAAAAAAAACCAGATATCATCAACATTGTTTTTGTTTCGTCATGTCTTAAAATCCCTAACTCGAAAAATCCAGAATATGCAAAAATTGTAGATGCAAAATCGTAGATCTAATTTTATGTAGAACAACTAAAGCCACCATCTTAGTTTCCTTTCGTCTTTCCACCATTGTTTTAGATTTAAGTGGTTTTTTGCAGAGAAACAAAGAAATAAGAAAGAAACGATATGGAGAAAGAATGAGAAGAACAATTTTGTAGAGAAGAAAAAGATAAAAGTCGGAGGAAGAGAGACGAAAAGAAGAAACTGAAAAATGAAAATTCATGGACACTTGTTATATTATTAGGGTTAAGGATATTTATGTAATTTAATTATTTTATGAATAAAAACTAAATCAAAACAAATGTATAATATGACAGGGATATTTTAACTTTTTGTTTTAGTTACAAGGACAATAGAGACAATTTCTCGTTTTTTGTCCCAAAAGCTATTCTATTATTCAAGCTTTGGGTGGTTTCGGAATCCAAACATGAATAGAACAAGCAACAAAATATAAAGTACAACAGAAATTACGAGCAATCATGTCTAAACCATCTACAATATGATTTTGCGCTATATGTAGGAAATCTTGAAGTATGGAAATCTTCTCTTCAACAAAGCAAACTTCTCTAGCTCTGTGGAGAAACTCGGTCAATCTTTCAATCTTGAATCATTGACAATATATTCTCTCAGTTTGTCCCAAAATGTTGGCAGTTGGTGTTTTGTAGCATGCTCTCTATATCCCAGAGTAGTGCCTCCATTTCTGAGTGCAAAGAAGACATTCGGTTTTCTTTATTTTTCTGCCTAAAAAGTTGTTTTCATTTCCTGATCCATCCATCCAAACCCAACCAAAAACACTACTGGTTGCTTCAACTGTCCATGATCCTTCCACCAAGCAATTTTTTATGCAATCTTAGGACTTGTGTATTCATTTTTTGATGTGTTGTTTGATTCACCTATGTCGGTTTTGTGTTTGCTTCAAACCAAGAATTGCATCCGCTCTCCGCATGTTTATTAACCTCAAGTGAATTTCTTCAGATTCCTCTTAATGATTTGTCATTTCTCGCCTTCCATGGATACCAGATAATCCACATGTAAGGATCCTTATCTGGGTCCAGATGTTCAATCTCATTCTTCTTTTAGAAAAGAAAGTCCAAGTTCGTAAAAACGCTTGTCGTTGGGAAAATACCTAAACACGATAGTGTCAATGTGAGGACCCAAGTTTACAAAGCAAGTGGATAATCAAAAATGGCATGGTTGACTGACTCATCAGGTTCTCCACATCTAGGACAGTAGTTGTAGCATTGCATACGGTGATTTGTTAGATTTCCTGTAACCGCTACGTAACCTGACACCAACTGCCATATAACATGACATATCTTTTTTGGAGCGTTTCTTTTTCATGAAAAAGCCTTTAACTTAGTAGTACTCGACTCCCCTACCATTTCCTCTTGTTCCCGGTAGAGCATATTCCGTGCAATCCAATATCCAGATTTCACAGTGTACATCCCGTTCTAAGTATAGCTTCATTTGTACATGTCATCTCTATTAGATTAGCTTATGGGTAAACTTCGGATCAATGGTATGTATCCCTGAGCGTTAAAGTTTTCCAATTTTTCTACATTCCACACTTTGGGGGTCCACGAATCAGTTCGCTCACTGTCATACATGGATTTACCACCAGGTTAATTGCTCTAGCCGAGATTGTGGGAATTTAAGGGTCTTCATAGACACATATATGGTAATCTGAGTGAACTTTCTGATTGATCCATAACCTTAGAAAAGGTCTAGATGCCATCAAACACATAAGATGGTGAATGAGCCTTTGTCAAATGTTAAGGCGTGCTTTGGCGGTAATACTTTTCTCGCAGTACTCCCGCAAGAAAAGATAGTGGGAATTGAATTAATTTCCACAGTTGTATTGCCCGCAAAGTCAAGCTAAGTTTGTGGATTAGTCTGAATCTGATTCTCCCTTCATCTTCTGGATGACAAAGTTTATCCCAAATCGCCTAGTGTTTACCACACTTTGGAGGATTCGAGCTAAACCATAATCGAGCGAGTGCGCTTACCAGTTTTCACATATCTCCAAAGAGATAAGAAAGCTAAACATAGCGGTAATGTTGTTTATCATGGTTTTCTTGCCACCACGGATAAGTCAATACTAATTTGCATTTGACTTAGATACAATGTCATCAAATATGAATTGACTATAAGTGTAAGTAGATATGTAGGTATGTAGGGGTCGTGAACATGTACTTAGCGTTATAAATAGAGAATAGAGAAAAAGGAATTGGTGTGTCTTATTCATGAATAAAGAAATCTTTTATATAGGATTACAATAGCTTGGAGATCAAGTAGAACTTGGAGAATAAGTAAACTTGGGAATAAAGTAAATCTAGAAAATTCCATAATAGACACCACTAATATATTCATAACACTTATCCCTGATGTCTATTAAACCAAAGTGTTTTCAAAACGCTGTATATGCTACCTCATTAAAAACATTACAAGAAAAAACCCAATGAAAAAAATCATGGTTAAGAGAATACTAATTCACTTTTAGCATTCATATTGAATATTACTTATATCCTTCTAGGATGACTATAGATTCTTAAGGTATCAATGATGATTTATATCCAACATATATTTACAACTTCATTTAAAAACTCATCCTAATTAAAAATCTGTGGTGGAGCAATTGGAATGTATACCGCATATCTAACATTCTTAGATGAAAATGGTTGGTTTCTGACTCAATATCAATGATGAGGAGAACTATGTGTAACTTATTGGCTTGATGCGAATTATGTTGCTCAAAATGTTTGATACTTATTCCAATGAACATGTCAAATAATTAAGACATGAATTCAACAAAATTAGAAAGATACATAGTGGGTGACCAGTCCACCAACATCTCATTTACTCATGCCAATAACTTCTTTTGGTTGATGAAAACCTTATTACCCTTTTATCTTGTAAGCAAGCAACATATGTCAAAAATCATTTCAATGAATCTTTTGGTTATTCAATGACTATTCACATAAATCTTGAAATATCTTTTCACATCATTACTGAACCAAAATGGTCTAACTGGTTCATGCCAAGTATTTCGTAAACTTATGGTTTACTATATATTTATCTCCATTACACTAATCTTTGTGTAGTACAATATATAAAATGATGTATATACTCTCTAAATTACTTTTAGAGCTTTAAGTATACTTGTGATTGAGATGAATTTAACATTTCCTTTCCTTACTGTCGCAGAATTATTTGTCTCAAAATTTCATAAACTTACTTTAAGAAAGATTCATCAATCTGAGTTTAGTTAGAAAGTCTTCTAGATGTTTCACTTATTATAAAATATGAGATTCTCTGACTCTTTCCCTCAAGATGGTAACACTATAGGTTTATCAATCTTGAATGAGTCTCATTTTTAAATCAATAATATATCTTATTTGGATCATGTATTCTTTCTTAGATCCTTCTAAATTTTGAGACTTATAGGAATATAATACAATAAGAATTTTATATTTCATTCTTATATGCAATAATATTATATGCTCTTCTGGAGCATTCATATATATCATCTTCTTGTCATTCTACAAGATTCACACTACCTTGTATTGTACTCATAATGATTTTTCTTTTATTCTATGATGACTGAATGATATCTTTTACCATCTTTATTTTCTCAACTTAAGATGAGAATATGAATTCTAGAAAGAAACTCTTTTGTACCATAACCATATATATATAATATATATATATATATATCCACATTCACGTCTACAACCACTTTGATTTTCATTTTTCTTATCAATATTATTTGTGTGGATTTTATTTCTCAAAGTGTCAAATTTTCTTCAAGAGAATAAATCATAACCACATAGACGTGATTTATGATCTTACATCAATAGCCCATTGTTTTTCCTAGTCTCAAGGAGACAAAATACAAGTATAAACTTTGTTAACCTTTTTTCAGTCATGTATATGTTGGACAATATTATTTGTGTAAAAATAAGTATTCTTTAATATCTTTGCATCACTGATATATTCTCTTCAAAAATATTTTACTTTTAAAATTTAGCATCCAACATAGTTGGGTATTATTTACAGACTTCTGATCTTATAATCTTTAGATGCAAAACACATAATGAACTTCAAGTAGTCACATTCAGGTGATTATACATTTATTTGGTTGTTCTCCACAACTTATGGATCTTTTAAGGCCAAACCTTAAACTTAAAACTCTCATATATTAAGTAGTAATGAAATATAACATCATATTAACTTTTATGTAAATTACTTTATATAATCAAAGTTTAATTAAACTTATATATAAAACATAGAAAAATACTTATCTTATAAAAAGAAGTAAATCATTGGAGATCTGATGTATCGATGATGGAATGATTTATAAGTCCCAGCTATTTAAGTCTCATGCAAAATCTCATCTTTTAACAAATATATATATATATATATATATATCACATGTACTTGTAAATATTTTATTCATGGAAACATGCATATTATGTTAGTAGATATTAATAATGACAAGTAACGATGCATCCATAATATTCTATGCAAGAACAATATTACATACATTAATATATTTACATAAAATATTACATGCATCCAAATGACAGTTCAAACTAACAAACATTTAATTGTGAATCCACAAACAATTTTTTGTAAGTTTAATAAATAATCGTTGTTAAAAAGCTATAGATTATTGTAATATATTATGAAATTACATGTCAACAATATTAATCAAACAATATGTGCTCAAGTTATGCATTAGTTAGTTATTTTTAATAAACATTACTAAGCTATGCATCATAGTGTTTTTTTCCAATAAACAAAGTAAATACTATCACTATATATACTCAACATATAAAAGAATTAGAAACGATGACTTCTTATATATATAAATAACAAAACTTTTTCAGGATTTAGATATATTACTTGTAAATATAATAAAGGAAAACCTGTAAATATACCATAAATTTAATTATTCATGATTCATGCAATATATATATATATATGTTATATTTCCAATTTCGAAGATGAACAATATATATACATATACGCAAGCATGGAGATGCAGTATTCGTTCATTAAACTATTATTTTTCTCTTGTGACATACCGTACACAATAAAATATGGGGTATGAAAGCAATCACTTAAGAAATCTTTTAACACATGTTGTCTAGCTATATGTTTAAGCAACAAAACATGTGAGAAAAGAAATGATAGATGTAGTTGCATGAAAGTGTAGGTTATGAATGAACCACACTACCAAGTTTAACAATTACATGTGAAACATATAATAAAATCAAACGAATATCAATATAACAAATTGAGCATTAGCTTATAAACATCGACAAGATTTCTGATCAAATGATTTTCTTTCCTTGGAACAAGGCCAAATCAATATTGTCGAGTTAAACTCCTAAGATGTGTATATATCCACTCTTACAACCATGAATTTATAATAAACATGATTTGAAGAAAGATTGGATATATACTATAATAGAACAAAAGATCTATACCTATTAGCTCAATTTTTTTGCTTGTTTTGATCTCTTCAAGTTTCTCGGATGTGGAGTTGTATTAACACTTAAAAAAAGAGAACTAGGGTACATGGGAAATAACAGAGTAAATCAGGTAGATTAATTCAAACTCTAACCTGAGAATCCGAGATTCCAATAGCCAAAAAAGAAAACCATAAGTCAAACCTAAAAATATGGAATGGGGCGCATGCTAATTATACTTTTCTATATTGTTTTTTCTTTGTTTTTTTTTCAACGACTCCTTCTATTCATAGTTGCTGTAGAGAAAAAAAATATTATAAAATAAATGTCATTTTTGAATTTCTATGTAAAATTTATTAACTTTCCTCCCTTTACCACATCATGGGGGTTTACAGGAGATCCCAGAGGCTCTAGATTTCGACCCGCGCGGTTGCGCGGGTATTCTTTTATCTTAAAATATAATCTTATATATGAATGACATTTTAATGTTTCAATTTGATTATTTATATTATTTTAACATTTTATTTTGGTAAAACTATTTTATTTTAAGATTTTATGTCAATTAGAATAATATGTTACATATATTATTTGTCATCTGATCATGTTTATTACATGAATCAATTTTTTATTTATTTATTTTTAAAATCTAATTATTTAATATCTTTGATTAAATTTATACACCTATTTATTTAAAAATTAGTTTATAGTTAAATAATATGGTATTTGTTTCAAAGTTATATGAAGAAAATTTTCTATATACGAAATATAGGATCAAATAGCTATGAAAAAATTGGTATATTTATTTTATAAATTATTTGTATAGTTTTTTACAAATATAAAAGTAGAATAAATTATTTAAGTTTATATATCAATATGTATATGCCGATTAATTAAGTTTACAAAGTATAAGAGCAGTATAAAATATTATTAAAGATATATCAATTCATAAATGTTTAAAATATAAAAGCATTATATACTATGTTACTGCATATTTACCTCCTTATTTGATCTATATTTGTAATGTTTTAAATTTTGTTATATCATATGATCTAAAAACTATATAAATAATATTTATATATTGCTCTTGAAATCTAGATGAAAAGATACATTATAATGATATTTTAATTAAAAATATGATTATATTTTAGCTAAAATTATATAAAATAATAATATCACATATTAAAATTAAGAAACATATATTTAGGAATGAAATCGGAAAAAAATTTCATTAAAAATACTCTTATTTATTTTTTTAGAGAAAGAGAAAATAAAATAATATTGTTATGTAAATAAAAAAATTATTAAAGCAATTATCTAGGAGATGGTCCAACTTTAAAAAATCACACATGAAGTGAGTTGTGACTTTTATTTTAATAGAATAGATTGCAATTTTTTTGTCTATTGGTTGAAATACTCCTTCCGTTTCATATTAAGTGTCGTTTTAGAGAATTTTTTTGTTACAAAATAAGTGTCGTTTTCAACTTTCGATGCAAAATTTATTAATTTTATGCTGCAATTTATTTTTTTATTGGTTGAAATCTGATTAGCTGTATAGGTAATTGTGTTTTTATATAGAAAATATGCAAAATTAATTATTTTCTTAATCCGTGTGTAAAAACCTAAAATGACACTTATAATGAAACGGAGGGAGTATAATTAAGTGTATAAGTAATTATGTTTTTATATAGAAAATGTTTAAAATTAATTGTTTTTTTAATCCGTGTGCATAAAGATAAGTGACACGTAATACGAAAGTATATTGTTGTTTCTTAAATGTAAATTAATGGATCATATGAAATAATTTAGAAAGGAGATGCCATTGTGTTCATGTTGTAGAAACGGTGCCGTTTCTTTTTATGGGTTCCCCTAAAGTTTCTTCTTTTCTTCTGTGCAAGTGCCGAACTTTTTTTTTTTTTTTGTCACAATGCAAGTGCCGAACATCTAAAGCTCCAGAGTTTTCTTCGTTTTTCCTTTATTTAAAACTTCTTTCTTATTGAATGGGCTGATCGGAGAAAAGCCACTTTTGTGTTTTTGATTTTCATTATTGTGTTTATTTGTTTGGCTGGAGGGTGTGTCTGAATAATTCAATGCTTCTCTCTTCTCTCCCTTTCTAAATCTCTCTCTCTCTCTCTCTCTCTCTCTCTCTCTCTCTCTCTCTCTCTCTCTCTAAACCAAAGAGCAGATATGGGCGACGAACACTCTCTCATCCCAAAGGTACCTTTTTGTTTTATGGGTACTGAAGCTTTTCCTGTTTAATCTTCTTAGAACCCGATTAGGTTCTTTTAGGATTCCTGATTTGATATGGGTTTCTATAAAAATCGAATCTTTAGGCATCTAGGGTCTCGATTAGTTTTGAATTTTGTGATACCCTGTTGTTAGCCCTTGATTTATGTTTTTTTTTGTTTCTAATACAAGCAAAAAACTCACTTAATGTATTTGTTTAATTACAGGATAGTTTCGTTTTCAAGCTCCCTAAAAAGTCCCCAATTGTGTTGAGAATGGTCGTTCTCATGTTCGTGATGGTCTGTGCTGTCTACATTTGCTCAATCTGTCTTAAACAAATCGGTGTCGTCCCAAGTGCTGGTTTCTTGAACGTTGAAGTGTTTGAGAAGCCTTGTCCAGAGCCTAACATCGAACCATGGGACATACCATATGTACATTACCCTAAGCCCAAGACATACAACAGGTAAAAAAGAGTTTGTATGTCGTCTTTTGTTTGGGTCTTGGTTGGTTCTAATACTTATGGTGTTGATGTGTGTGTGTGTTAGGGAGGAATGTTCGTGCAATCCTGTTAGGTATTTTGCGATTCTATCAATGCAGAGATCTGGTAGCGGCTGGTTTGAGACTTTACTAAACAATCATACTAACATAAGCTCCAACGGGGAGATCTTTTCGGTTAAAGATAGGAGGGCTAATGTGTCCACCATCTTCGAGACCTTGGACAAAGTATATAATTTAGATTGGCTGACTAGTGCTTCTAAGAACGAGTGCACTTCTGCCGTTGGTTTGAAGTGGATGCTTAATCAGGTATGTCTATAAATGTTTTAAGTCATTTATTGCAATTAAAAGATAAAGATCTGTTGATTGCTACTCCTCTCTCTGTGTTTATTACCTCCCAGAACTTACTTACTGTGTTAGTATCTTTTTCTTGCAATAAAGACTCTAAAAGTGTTAAAATCAGTGATTGTAATAAAAGGTAAAGATCTTTTTTGTTTACGGTATCTAATTGCTACTACTCTCTGTGTTATTACCTCTGTGCTTTATACAGAACATTTACTTGATTTTATAGGAAAAGAGCTGAGCTCTAATCTTTCGTGTAAGATCCTGAAACGAGACTTGTTTGCAAGAACTGCATTGTGTTCGGTTATGATGATAATTTTTTTTTGAGAATTGGACTTAGAGAAGGATAATGTTCTGGTTCTGAATGCCCCTGGATATGGGTGTTTGATGTTTCTGATCTTAAATGAAGAATTGAGTTCCAATTTGCTTGTTGTGTCTATTTGCCTATTTTGGGTAAATTGGTGGATTCTTTATTTATTTTGTCATTTCATCTTTGTTTATGTTTTAATGAGGATGGGAATGAAACATATGCAGGGCCTAATGAAACACCATGAAGAGATAGTAGAATACTTCAAAACCAGAGGCGTCTCTGCTATTTTTCTCTTTAGAAGAAACCTCCTGCGACGGATGATTTCAGTTCTTGCAAACTCTTACGATAAAGATGCTAAGCTATTGAACGGTACTCACAAGTCCCACGTCCATTCTCCTAAAGAGGTTTCCTTCTTTCTCTGTGTTCTTGTTTACATATCTCTGCACATTTGGCTTTGTGAAACTAAACATGTGAAACAAATGGGTTTCAGGCTGAGATATTGGCGCGCTATAAACCGTTAATCAACACAACCCTTTTGATAGCTGATCTGAAGCAAGTTCAAGAGATGACTACAAAAGCACTTTCGTACTTCAATACCACCCGACACATCTTCCTCTATTACGAAGATGTTGTTAAGAATCGCACCGTGAGTGACAACATATTCTTTCACTATGGTTCCTAACTAGTTTCACTACAAACACTGTTCTTCTTAAACTGATTTTTTTTTTTTTCAGAGACTAGATGATGTGCAAGAGTTTCTTAAGGTTCCAAAACTTAATTTAAAGAGTCGGCAAGTGAAGATTCATCACGGGCCTTTGTCACAGCACGTACAGAACTGGGAAGAGGTTCAAAAGACACTGAAAGGGACGGGTTTTGAAAACTTTCTAGTTGAAGATTACCGCAAGTAAATTTATACTAGGAGAGAGTGATGTACATAAACCTCTCTCGGATAATGGTCAGACAATCAACTTGTAGGAAAGTTTTGCTAGTGCCACGACAGGTTTTGCAAATCGTCTTTTTATCTTTTAGTTTTCTCTCGTAAGCGAGTTGATAGATTTTTATTTGATTCATTCTTTATCAGGGAACTAACACTAATATTGAAATATTGTAATCAGAAAAGACGATCTGGTTCCTCCTCTTAATTTGCTTCTAATGATAAGATCATTTTGTTATAAAATATTATTTGTTATGAAACCTTGTTGCATAACTTGAGGCAAAGAGCCTCTGAAAGTAGGAAGCCTCTGAAAGATTCTTGTTGACATGAGAGTAGAAAGCTTCTGAAAGTAACAAAAGCTAAAGTCTTAAGGATGGGGAGATAACCATAAAGCTGAAATATGATTTGTTATTCAAACATTGCTTACATTGTCATCTAATGACTTATGAGTTTGGCCACCGAAAAAAGGCTATGGAATTAAAGGCTGAAGCTCTAAGTTAACTGATATTGTCCCAAAACAAACTGGTATGGTACAGAGGAACCAACAGTTTATTAAGGCTGAACAGAGGAATGGTCCCATCTCGATGTCTAGTCTAGCTGGTCAGATGTTTTCATGAGGCTAGAAGCTATAACGATCGTAATGAGTATCAATCTCAACATAACCCTCGGTAATGCGAACATCCCACTTGCAAAGAGATCATTTGTCTCAGTTTTGGAGTGATCTGGCTCGGTTTAATCCATAAAATAAGTCGAAGGAGACAGTCCACAACAAGGACGAGTATCAAAACCATCGTTTTGATCATAAACCATCCCCTCTTTGTGTGAGAAGCAACATGGGATCAAAATCAATGAACCGAAAATGATAACTGAGGCAATTGTCTCATTCCCAAAACAGATAAGCCTACTGATAAGGCTCAGTTCCAACCTATAAGTTTGTGCAATGTGAGTTATAAGATAATCTCGAAGGTCTTATGCCTGAGACCAAAGAAAGTGTTACCTGAAAAAATTTCTGAAACTCAATCAGCTTTCGTGGCAGAAAAACAGATTATTGACAATATTATGATAGCACAAGAGATGTTCCATACTCTCCGGACAAATCCAGGTGGAAGACAAAAGAGGATGGCCATTACGACTGATATGAGCAAAGCGTATGATCGAATGGAACGGATCTTTATCCAGAAAGTTATGAAAAATGGGTTTCTATGAGACCTGGATTAAATGGATCATGAGATGTGTTTCCTCAGTCAAATATCAGGTCCTTATGAATGGTCAGCCAAGGGGATATATTTTGCCTCATAGAGGACTGCGTCAAGGAGATTCTTTATCTCCTTTCATTTTATTTTATGCACGGAAGCACTCGTTAGACTTTTTAATAATGCAGATAATCAATGAAAGATAATTGGGATGCGTGTAGCACGTGCTATCCCCTCGGTGTCCCACTTGTTATTTGCTGATGATAGCCTTTTCTTCTATAAGGCGGAGCCCCGTGAATGTAATGAAGTAATGAAAGTTGCAAAGGCCTATAGGAAAGTATTTGGGCAATGTATAAATTTTGAGAAATCTCACTCCTCTTTGGGAAGAGAATCCCTGATGATATAAAGCAACAAATTAAAGATACGCCCGCTGGGCATTGAGAATGAAGGTGGCATGGGAACCTATCTTGGTATTCCAGAGGACATAAGTGACTCGAAATGCAAGTTATTTGCCTTTTTTAAGGATAAACTAGATCATAGGATCAATGGTTGTCTAAGGGTGGAAAGGAAATACTTATAAAAGCTATAGCATTGGCGCTTCCGACATACGTTATGTCAAGTTTCCTACTTCCCTTGGAAATATATGAAAAATTAGCGAGTTTCATAGCACGCTATTGGTGAGCTCTAATCCGCCTAACAGAGGTATGCATTGGTAAAAATGGGAGAAATTGTGTTGTCTAAAAGAGGAAGACGAAATTGGATTTCGCTTGATACATGAGTCTAATAGCACTCTTGGCTAAATAATTGTGGCGCTTGATCCAGTTCCCTGACTCTCTGCTTGCAAGAGTTCTTCGTGGGAGATATCACCGCACATGTTCGATTTTGAAATCGACTGGATCTGTATCTCCTTCGTATGTATGAACAAGCCTGATAGATGAAAAGCCTTTATTAATGTTGGGGATTCGAAAAATGTGCATTCCGGATACTAGATTAATGTTTGGGAAGATCCATGGATTCTACAAATCCTGCAAGACCTGCTATACCAGTGGCGCCACTGGTACATCCACGAATGACAGTGTCTAACTTCATGCAGGGCACTCCAAAAGTGTGGAATGTGGGGGTATGCTAGAGAAATTAGTGGTTCAAGCGGATATTCCATTGATTCGGAGTTTGGCCATTAGCCAATTCCATAGAGAAGATAAATACAACTGCAGCTATAAGAAGAGTGGGATGTATACGGTAAAATCTGGATACTAGGTGCCTAAGAATATATTATATCAGACTCTTGATATAATGGTTTCAGAGTCTAGCATAACAAAGCTACAAGCTCATGCATGAAAAATCAAATCTCCACAAAAACGAGGCATTTAATTTGGCAAATGATATCGGGTTATCTGGTGGTAACAATCAATTTAATATATCTCCATATGCGATGTGGTAATCATTGCCCAAGATGTGGGGAAGAAGATGAATATGTTAACCATGAAATTTTTGAATGTCCATCAGCTCTACAAACATGGGCCGTTGCCTCTACGCCATCACGTCCTGCTATATTTCCTATCTCGAGTGTTTACACCAACCTGGATAATTTATCCTCGAGAAAGTGTGCAATAGAGGTGCTAACTTGAAGACCAAAATGGAGCCAAAGGAGGATTTGGGTTGAGAATGGGTCTTGTGTGAAATTAGGGAAAGACATCCGGAGATTGTCTGTCAAGGCTTCAAGAGTGTTTAAAGGTGTCCAAAAGAGTTTTGAAGGTTGTGCAAAGATAGGGCCAAGTCCAAAGGGAATTAGGAGTATCTTTGGGAGCATTTGGGTGAAAATGGTTGAGGTGCAAAAATAGGGCGAACCGTACAAACCGTAAAGATTTAGGGTCGACCCATACTCGACCTTGTTTGAAATTTGGAGAAGCTTGGGCGAGATGTGCAAAAATAGGGCGAGGTAAGGACATGAGGTCCGTACCATCAATCATACGGACCGTGGAAAAATATAATGACCCAAAGATGTTCTCGTTCGACCTTTAAAGATAGTTGGGGAGTTTGTGCAAAAATAAGGCGACTGGTACAAACATGAGGTCCGTACCATTGACCGTACAAGAATAGGGCGAACACTTTATCCGGGTCGAACTGACAGGAAAATGTGCAAACTTGGGGCGAAAGGGAAAGCTTGTATACTCTTGTTACCGTTTGTGGATAAGGCAAAGGAAGAGTGAGCTGGCGTGAGCTGTCTATAAGCTGTGTAGGGGAACATGTATCTGGACAAATACATGGAAACATTCATGGGCGCCAATGAGAAGCAAATAAGGAGCCAGCCTTCCCACCATAACTCTCCACCACTCAGCTCCCATCACTCAGATTGCATCAGGACCAGACCCAAGACTCAGTCTCACACATCCATCCTTCAAGTATTATCAGCCTTTAGATTTAGGTTATGGTTTCAGCTTGTAATTTCCTATAAAAAGATCCTTATGGGCGACTTGTAATTCTTCAAGAGAGTAAGGGGGTTTCTCTTCTCCTTTATAATAAACAAAGTGTGTTCTTGATCAGAAACCCTTAATCTCTCCATTTCTTGTACTTCAATCTCTTAATCTCTCTAAATTTATTGTTTATGGTCTGAGTTAACATTGATCTCATGAGACGATTTCTCACTTTAGTTCAAGCTCCATCTCGCCATTAAAGGCTGGTTCTTCACCAACACATCATGAGCTTTGAAAATACAACAAGAGGATCTGGAGCTAGACAGAGATCCATACCCTTGGATTATCTGCTATCTTTGGAAAGATAGGAATGATAAGCTATTTTGAGGAATAACAAGAGATTCTCTTGAGATGGTTAGATATGCCGAGAGCAAATGCAATGCTTGGTTTGAGGCCAACTCAATGCCAATGGAGACAATTCCACAATAGCCTCAGGAAATACAAGCCGTAAGCTTAAAAGTATTTTCCTGGTTGATGGGTCATGGACGCCAGAATCACATTTTAGTGGGTGTGGATGGGTATATCTTGATTATACTAGAAAAAATCAGCTCATTGGTTGAGAAATATGGAAAAAGGATTATCTTCAATACATTCTGAATTAGGAGCTCTCATTTGGGAAATTGAGAATATGGCACAACATTCTACTTGTCAACACTTTAGTACAAATTGTAAGGACGTAATAGAAATGATCAAAGATCCAAAAGCGTGGCCAAATTTTTCAAAAGAGCTATCGGAGTTTGCAGACATACAATCTCAGTTTCAAGATTTCAAGACCATTCATATTCCGAGGAATCACAACAAGACATGAGATGCGCTATCCAAGATAGCTAGAGATTTTCAATGGAGTTTTATTTTTGTTGGTTGTTCTATCACAATCTTGATTCCCAGACCGCCTCTAGTTTGAGTGATTGAACATCCTTTTGATGTCAAAAAAATTAGGCAAAGAGCCTTAGGAGATCAGACACACCAAAATTATTAAAAAATTTAAAATTAAAAGGTCTATTTCGGTTATTTTCTTTCTTAAGGGCTATTTTGGTGATAAACACTTCAAATGACTATTTGAGAGAATTTCCCTTTATTTAATCTATTTTAAAATTATTTTTCTTAAGAAATTGAAAAATCATTGAAATTTAATAAAATTAAAATTGAGTTATTTTATATAAAATTATATATAATATACATATATAAATACAATTATATTTTAATATTTTTAAAATATATAATAGGTCCGGATCCGGCTGTCAAAACCTCAAATATTATTATCTGAATTCGTATCTGGATCCACCGAATCCATAAAATCAATATTCATATATGGACCCTCAAATACCTTTTTCGGAGTGGATCCCCGATCCGATAACGGATACTAAATATTAAGTCACATGCTACTTGGAATAAAAGTTGTTGGAGTTTGAATTGGCTTAGTTTCAGTTATTCCTCCGAGCTTGATAGGGTTTATCTCTAGCCAATAGATATGCTATCTAGATCCTTTAGGGTAACGTTGATGACATCCGCAATAATTCTTAATAACATTTATTAATTAAAAACGTTGAGGAGAAAAGTACAATATAGAAAAAAATAAAGTGTATTAAGAAATTGTCAGAAAATCTAAGAAATTATCTAGCACTTCTGCCTTTTTAATTGGTACACTGTAAATAGATTAAATATATGATTAAGTTTATTTAAGAAAAATGTTGTGAAAAAGGGTTTATTTAAAATATAATTATAATAGTACTGAGAAACTGATATTAAAAACTAATAAGTGTGGAGTCGAGAAAATGCTCTCTAGTAACCCTTTGACTTTAGTTTTTTTTCTTTCATTTGATTGTGTGTTTAAGAATTTTATTAAGTGAAGGTGGTTAAAATATGTTTTTATTATCTTGTTATTTTTAACCTTTTTTACTATATTCTACCTTTTAATCAAGATATTTTGAGTGTTTGTAACTATATGTTCTTCACATATTGAATGCAATAGTTGATAAGTGTAATCTCAATTCATTTCTTGAGTGTTAAAGCATTTGTAAGTTATGTATGTGGCTATGAACATAGCTTTAATGGCACTAACTCTAGAGGAAGAAAATGAGCCCTTTACCATACCAGATCTCCTAGGGTTCAGTTTGCCAGAAGATCACTAACTCAGGTTTATGGGTAAGGCCCTGAATTCGAAGTCTCAATGAATGTCCAGCCTTATCGTCAATATACCACAAAAATGGCAAAAGAGGGCAGGATCCATGGAGTGGCTCTCTCTCAAGAGAAGTTTTATTTATTTTCAAAAATAGCACTATTTGCTGAATGTGCTAAGAAGGGGGTTTAGACCTTCAACGAATGGACTCCAATGATATGGGCATAAAATTCATCAGATGAGTATCTTCATTTCATACCGTTATGGTTGCAGATAAGTAACATTCGAGTTAGCTACTGCACTATGGAAGTGTTAAATGCTTTGGCAGATCTGATTAGTAAATTTAAATTGGTAGTTTTTGACCCTTCTAAACCGATTACTCAAGACTTTGTTCGGGTTTAGGTTTTTTTCAATGTTGCTAATCCTTTGCGAATGTCCAAAGTCGTGACCTTGCTTGGGGGTAAAATTACTACTATTCATAGTAATTATGAAAAATAATAATCAGAAACGTTGTTTTTCTTGCCAACAGTTGAATCACATAAAAAGCATATGTCCCTCACTGGTGAAGAAGAGACAAAAGTAAGTTAAAGCAAGAAGAAAAAAAGTTAAGGAGGGAATGGCCAAAGAGAATGTTTTTTTGACTATGTATGATACCCTCTATGGATTTATGGAAGAAACACAAGTTGGGTAAAACCCTTTGACAAGGAGACCCAAAATCGCAAAGATATGAGAGATATCATATTTCTTACATGAGAGAAGATAAAGTTATTAAAGTGGATTGTGTGAAATGCTCAGTAAAAGAGGCGGAGTTAGATCCGATTGCACTACACTATTTTGTTTGTTTATAACTTGTTTCGATTATTAAACAAGACCTGAACAAAGGAAAAGTACTGGTATTCAATTATAGAGATAAAAGCTTGAAAGAGACTGCCTTGACATGAATGTTAATCCTAACAATCTACTGGCATGAGCATTTAAAGATTTCAAGACTCAACAGTCTGTTATCCTCCCATCCTTGGGGTTGGAGCATCTAATGAAAGTAGTGCATCGAGTTTTCAATTGTGCTTTTCTGAGGGTCCTACAGAAATTCAGATGGGTTCCTTTAAGCCTTGTTCGTATGGGACAATAAAAAAAATTCTAATGCGCAAAAGAGACAACCAAAAGCTGTCAGGGAAACAAGGAGTATTGCTCTGGTGGTAAAGATATAAGAGTTAAGTATTGACATGAGGGATGGGAATCAAGAAATTGGTTGCAAAAAAAGGAAGAAGTTTGCGTAAGAAGAAGGAGGAAGGTCAAACATCAAGACGAAATGCCTAAAGTTATCCAAAATGAGGGATCACCCAATCCCTGGTAAGCATTATGAGCTGGAATTGTCAGAGATTGGGGTGACCTCAAGACCTAGCAATTTAACATCTTTGAGAGATGCATAAAAACCAATTTTTGGAAATATCATTCGTGGTGGAAAAAAATTATTGCATTGTTTTGGTACATTTCGATGCATGGTTGGGTTATGATCATGTATATACTATCGATCCAACTGGTTTGAGTGGATTTTTAGCTCTTTTTGGTAGAAAAGCATTAACATTGATATAAGATATGCGGATAAGAATCTTATCGATTGTTTGGTTCAGTTAGGAGAAATGACCATTTTCATATCTTGTATTTATGGTGAATCGGTGAGTGATGGTCGAAGCCGGGGTTGGGAAAGACTGAATCGAATTGGGTCTCATAAGAAGGAACCTTGGTGTCTCATTGGTGATTTCAACAAGATTTTGAATAACAATGAAAAGATCGTGGGATCAAGAAGATCTGAACCATATGTTGTACCCTTAGAAATGTTTAGGAATTGTAATATAGAAGAGCTATATAGTAAAGGCAACAAGTTCACTTGCGGTGGAATGAGGTGGCAGAAATGGATCAATGTTTCTTAAATAAGAGTTTTGGGAATAAAACCTAGTACGATTTGTATCCGGGTTTGAGTCAACCCTTCTTGGAGAAACAAGGATAGAATCACCTAAATGTGTGGCTTAATATTTAAGCGTTGCTGGAAGCCTACAGATGTCAGTTTTGCTTATATTAAGAATTTATGATTCAACCGAATGTAAAAATGAAAGTCGTGACTGATTGGGCGGAGAACAGAAGTGGCATAAAAGAAGGTTTCTCAAAAATACGAAACTGCAGAAGAGTTTTGAGTCAGTGAAAGAAAAAAAGGGTTTTCAATGCTAAAGACAAATATCTTCCAGCAGAGACTGGAAGAGATTCTCTCATGCTCATATCCTTGTTGGCATATGATAAAAATCATAAAAAGGAGCTGATTCGTGCTTACAAGGAGGAAAATTTGTTTTGAAAACAAAAAAGCAGAGACAAATCGCTGAATCGTGAGAACAAAAACTCAAAGTTCTTAATTATTCAGAAAAGCCAACAATGCCATAAACCAATTGACTAAGCTAAAAGAAAAGATGGGTTAAAACCAATGGTCGGAGGGGCAAAATCATTGGTGGCCATAAAGTATATTGCTAGATTTTTATAAATCCTCTAATCCTCGTTCGTATGCACCTGTTTTTCAAAGAATGGAGTCAAAAGTTTCTAAAGCTATTTATGTTTCTCTCAATTGATCTGTATCTAAGGAGGAAGTTAGAGAAGCGATCTTTTCAATCAAATTCGATCGCGTCGCAGGACCTGATGGCATGTCATGCTATTTCTTCTAACGTTTTTGGAGTACAATTGGTGATCAAATTGCTAAAGATATTCAAGAGATATGTGAAACAGAGATATTACCAAAAAATGAAATTTAACATATCTTTGCTTTCTTTCCAAGATACCAAATCTAATACTAACGATTGATCTTAGACCCATCAGTTTATGCTTGGTGTTGTATAAAGTGGTGTCAAATATCATGGTCAAAAGTCTCCAATCCTTTCTTCAAGACATAATCTATGTTAACCAATATGCATTTGTGAGTGATAAACTCAGATAACATTGTAATTTCTCATAAATCAGTGAAAGCCTTAAAATTTTATTAGTCGGTTTCTGAAGAATTTATGACCATTAAAATGGATATGTATAAAGCGTATGATAGTAGAATGAAACTACCTAAGGAGCTTAATGATAGCGCTAGGGTTCAACTTACTATGGGTGGACTCGAATGATGATGTGTGTATCATCAGTAAGCTTTGCGATTCTCTTAAATGATCAACCCTTTGGATTGATTTCTCTCCAAAAAGGCATCCACCAAGGGGATCCATTATATCCTTTCCTCTTTGTATTATGTACTGAGGGGTTAACCCATCTATTGAATGTGGATGAAAATGGGTTTTCATTAGAATTCAATTTTCATTAGATGGTTCAGCAATGCACCAGTTTTTATTTGCTGACAAGAACTTGTTCCTTTGTAATAAAGAGGTCAATTAGTCACTGGTATTGCATCAAATTCTTTGGTTACAGAGAGAAGCAACATGCCAAATAATCAACCTGAAAAAATCATCAATCTCATTTGATGATAAGGTCCAAGTCGAATTGATCTTATCAATCATCAATGAGGGTGGGACTAAATATTTAGGTCTCCTTGAATGTTTCTCAGGTTTGAAGGTGAAACTACTCTCCTGCTTGAAAGATAGAACACGGGGAAGATTTTATGGCTGCTACTTTCAGCATTTGTATTAGGGAGGTAAGGGTATTTTGTTGAAATCTATGGCTTCAACTCTTCTGTTGTTTGAGATGTTCTGCTTTCTCATGCCTAAAAAAATGTATCCAAAATTTTAAGTATGATGGTGGGTTTCTGGTGGGAGGCCAATGATCACCAAAAGGAAAAACCATTGGTTTTGTGGGAGCATATGTTTATTTAAAACATCAAGGATGCCTACGTTTTATGGATTTGGAAAGTTTCAAATCAGGCGATGCTTGCAAAGCAAGCGTGGAAGATCATGAACCGTCCAATTTGTCTTCTTGCCAGATTCCTACAAAGCAAATATTTCTCTGATGGTGATTTCTTGTCAGCCTCATTAGGCAAAAGGCCATCATATTTGTGGCGAATTTTATTGTTTGGAAGAGATCTGAAGTAGAAGGTCTCAAATACATAGTCGGAAATGGTTTGTGAACCGGAGTGGGGTGGATAAATGGGTTGACGATTCTATGGAAGAACAAGAGCACCATGGATCAATTTTTTTCCTTTGATGTTAAAATTCTAGCTCCCTCACTTATTTACCCCATGTCTCAGAGATGGAATACTCAATCTCTCAAAGACATCTTTGTTGCTGGTGATATGGAGATCATAGTCAAGCTATCAAGACAAGGGGATTAAGGCTTATCACTTCTGTCCAGAAACTCCATAACAAAACTCGTTGGTTGAGCATAAACACCAACAAATTCTCAACGTTGCTCGAGCTATCATATCTCAGGCTCAATTACCATTACAGTTTTGGGGGTGATAGTATCTTGACAACAATGTTTCTTATTAACTAAAAACCTTCTTAGGTTCTGATGAATAAGACACCTCATCAGTTCTTAATGGGTAAAGCTCCTGATTATTCTCAGATAAATACTTTTTGATGTTTATGTTATGGATCAACATCTCCTAAACATAGACATAAATTTCTGCCTCTATCTAATGATTTTGTGTTCTTGGGATACCCCTCAAGATATAAAGGTTAGAAGCTCATGGATTAGGAAAATAATAGAACTTTAGTTTCTAATATGTTGTTCCATATTTTACTTTGACTATGAGTCCTTATGTACCATTTTATTACAAGCATATATTTTCTCTCCACCCCCACCTCCACATTTTTCATCTCCAAATCCACCTATTTCATCAAACATTTCTTCATCTCGTCCTCATAAACCACTTGCTAAATTACAAGACTACAATTGTAATTCCTTTACACAAGAAACAACTCATCCTATTTCTAATTATCTTTCAAATTCCAAACTCACTCCATTACATCTTTCTTATAAACACTATCACCAAAATACATGTTCCTAAAGTTCAGGGTGATCATACTTTGTTCATAAAAGCATATGATAATGATTTTGCACTAATTATGATCTATGTTAATGATATTATAATCGCTAGTAAAAATAAAGATGTGGCTACACAAGTTACCAAAGATCTTACAAGCTATTTTAAACTTTGTGATCTTGATGATTTGAAATATTTCATGTGTATGGAGGTTGCACGCACAACATACGGCATCTCATTGTGTCAACATAAGTATGCTCTTGAGATATTATCATCTACTAGCATGTCGGGATGCAAACCTTATTCTGTTCCTATGGTGCCAAATCTCAAGTTGTCTAAAATATATAGAGATCTTATTGAAGATAGTTAGCTGTACAGAATGATTGTGGAAATATTGATGTACTTACTATAGCGCCGCCTAACATAATTTTTTCTGTCATCAAATAATGCCAATATACTTCTAGTCCTCGATCTTCTGTCTCACGACTGTTTACAAAGTATTACAATACATATAAGGGACATTTGGTCAAGTTATCTTTTATTCAGCATCAGATGATCTAACTCTGAACGGTTTTGCTGATGCGGATTGGGCTTCATGCCAAGATAGTAGATGATCTACAACTGGTTTGAGTGTGTTCATTAGTTCGTCTTTTATATATTGGCATTCTAAAAAAATAAGGAACAATTCTCACTCTTCCGCAAAGGCTAAATACAAAGCATTAGATCTTACTTCTTGTGAGATGATGTGGTTGACACATTTATTGAAGGATATGCACATTCCCTCATCATCAGTTCCAGTTCTGTATTTAAATAGTACTGATGCTATATACATTGCCACTAATCCAGTTTCTCGTGAAAGGACTAAACAAATAGAATCTTATTGTCACACTGTTCTTGAAAAACTGGATAAGGGCCAGCTCAAGACACCTCATGTGCGTACATAAGATCAGGTCGTAGACATATTGAGTAACCTTTGTTCCCGCATCAGTTTGAGCAAATAAAATCCAATTCGATAATTAATCACATATTTCAATAGGAAGTAGAAAAATTGACATAACATACATCAGTAGCACCAATGTTATTGCTTTAATAACAATTTTCTTTCCATCCTTAGTCAACCACCTACTAAACAATCCATTGATCCTATGATCTAGCTTATCCTTAAGGAAAGTAAATAGCTTTCATCTAGATCCACTTATGTCTTATGGGATACCAAGATATGTGCCCGTATCTCATTTTCAATGTCCAGTGTATCTTTAATTTGTTGCTTTATTGCTTCTGGGACTCTCTTCCCAAAGAGGAGTGAAGACTTCTCAAAATTCATACACTGTCCTGATGGTTTCACATATGCCTTTACTACTTTCATTAGTTCATCACATTCACGGGGCTCCGCATTAAAGAAGAAAAGACTATCATCAGCAAATAACAAGTGAGACACTGAGGGGCTAGCACGTGCTACGCGTATCCCGGTTATCTTTCCTTGATTCTCTGCGTGATTAAGAAGGCAAACGAGCGCTTTCGTACATAAGATAAAGATAAAAAGGAGACAAATGATCTCCTTGGCGTAATCCTCTATGGGGAACAATGTTTCCCCTTGACTGACAATTCATTAGAACCTGGTATTTACTAAAAATACTCACCTCATGATCAATTTAATCTTAGAAAAAAACATTTTCTCCATTACTCTTTCGATAAAGATCCATCCCATTCAATCGTACGCTTTGCTTATTTCAGTCTTAATGGCCATCCTCTTTTGTCTTTCATCTCGCTTCATCCGGAGAGTGTGAAACATTTTCATGGGCAATCATAATATTATCAGTAATCTGTCTTCCTGCCACAAAGGCTGATTATGTTTTCGATATTCGCTCTGGTAAGACGTTCTTCAATCTCATGCATAAGACCGTAGAGTTTATCTTATAACCCACATTGCACAAACTTATTGGTTGAAATTGAGTCATATCAGTAGGCTTATCTGTTTTTAGAATGAGACATATGTTTCTATCATTTAGTCTATGTGCAATGATATCTTGAAATATTAACCATACAAATCAAGTCTCCCTTCACAATATCTTAAAAATGTTTGGTAGAAAAGTGCACTAATGCCATCTGGTCTAAGAGCGCTACCTTAACCTCCCAATCAATAACTGGTACTGTAATGGCTTGGTTTGTTTCCACCTTGATAGTCGAGGAGATATTTCCCAAAACTACATCTATCTTCGTTGGCGTTGGCAACTCAAACAGGCTTCTAAATTAGCTGGTATTGATGGTTACCATACCCTCTTCATCTCTTACCATATTTCCATAATTGTCCATCAAATGAGTACTTTCTCTTGTGTTTTTAACACACGATTATTTAAAAAAAATGGGATTTAACTTAACTCACATGTGGACATGGGTATTTTTGACGTTTGGTTGTTTATGTTTTTGTTTTTGTATTTGTTTTAAGTACATTACTCTAGTTATTCTTCAACAAATTTGTCTTATTATTGCTAATATCTCTTTAAAAATGTCATTTCAAGATTATATTCTTTGGATTCATTCATATGAACTAGCATTCCATTTTTCTTTGAATAGGAGTTATACCTATTTCTTGGGCACTAATACAATATGAGAAATCGTGGGTTTACTGCTAACCAAATAACTCGAATATACTCCCTCCATTTCATAATAAGTGTCGTTTTAGAGAAGTTTTTTGTTACAAAATAAGTGCCGTTTTCGATTTTCGATGCAAAATTTATTAATTTTATGCTGCAATTTATTTTTTATTGGTTGAAATATGGTTAGGTGTATAGGTAATTGTGTTTTTATATAGAAAATATGCAAAATTAATTATTTTCTTAATCTGTGTGCAAAAACATAAAGTGACACTTATAATGAAACAGAGGGAGTAATGAATATAAGATCTATTTATGTTCATTATAAATTTATTACTACTTCTAATCAACATATTCAATACCGTTTTCCTAACATTAAGTGTTTTAAACTCTAATAGTGCACCACCATATATCTGATTTCCAAATTGGAAAACTATATAAACTAGATGATTACCCGCGCGCATGCGCGGAGTGAAATTAATATATTAATTATCGTTGAATATTAATCTTGATTATTCAACCATGATGTCATAAGTCTCCAAACGAATAGTTATGAATCGTCAATATAACGTTGATGAGTAGGGTGATGTTTGTTGATATTTTTTTTTAAACTTATTTAATTTACATTGGGCTTCAATGATATCATTCAAATGTTATAATTCACCATCTCACTTCGATATGAAGAATCATATTTTTGAAATGATATGATCAAGTAACATTTGAGATCCATGCTTGCGCAAAATGAAGATTAATTATGTATAAAAGTTATTTGTAGATAATATTATTTATTTGGGAAATTAGCAAGGATAACCATAAGAAAAAAAATTAATTTGGTAAATGACCATAGCAACTACATGGCTAGAATACACTATATATATTGTGTATTAATTGTTGTTATACCCCTTTATATAAGTATGTGTAGTGGTTTTGTTTTTCTTTTATTTTTTATTTTGTTGTAAAATGTTTTCCCCTCTAATCTTATTTATCTTCTAGTTTTATTAAAAATAATTATCTAAATTTATAAAATACTAACAAAAAATATAGATTTTTTTCTATTTATGATGTTTTTTGAAAATTTTAAAACAAATATATATATATATATATATATATAACATTTGATATATCATGTTAGATTAAGAAATCAAATTAAAGTCTATACTATATCATAAATTCATATAGTATAATCTAATTTCTACTTCAAACTTCAAATGATACCTCATACTTAAAACATAAAGATTAAAGAATTTGATGTGAATTGATCAATCTAGAGTTTTAACTCAACTAAAACTCTACACGGTTTCTCATATTTTCTATATTTTCGTGTTGTTCTCTCATCGAACAACCAATATGTAATTAATTATAATATATTAAAAATATTATATACTATTCTATACTATCTTACACATTTAGATAGTATAGTAAGATTTTTTTCAAATGAGATATAATTTTGTTGTGTTCTTTGCTATTTGGAAACATAGAATTATATACAATCATTTCTTTCCTCTCTCTCTCTCTCTCCCCCTCCCTTTCCCTCCCCTCCTCTCTCTCTCTCTCAACTTTTTTATTTGTTTGTCGCTCCATTTATTCTATAATGTACACCATAATGTGTGAAACCTAAAATTTAAGTAATGTTGTTAACATATCATACTATTATGGGCTATGCAAATATAATAGTATACGCATTTAGAACATATTAGGCCGCACTTTACACTTATGTCTGTGGACCCTACTATTTGTTTCATATATTGACGCGCTGTGAAGGAGAGAAGGGTCCACATTTTGCACAATTATCCTCTCACTTCTGGTAACTTTTTTTTATGGTTATTTGCCTATTTTTTTTCATTATGGTTATTCCACCAATTAACCCTATTTATTTTGTATTAATTTACATATTATGCAATAATAAATATATTGAATAATTGAGGAGCGAATAGCTATTACGTATACAATTAAATTCGAGTAATAACATAAATAAAAACAATCTTTCTTTTTATTTACAAAACTTTTTGTTGATAAAAAACAAAATAAACCATTTATTTATGTTATATATTATATAATTAAAATCAAATGATATTGATATAGATATATAATATATTTAATATAAATATTTATTTATTGAGGCTTGATACTCATATGATTTTATTAACATTTTTATATTTGTTGTGATAAAAATATTATTTTTATTAACATGTTTATGTATTATATATATATATATATTTTAATCTAAATGATATTGAAATAAATGTATATATATTAAATGAAACTTCATATTTACATGATTTTATGATCATTTATATCTTGTCATAATAAAAAGTTAAAGAATTGATCAAAACAATTTCATCGTAGATTTTTAAGAGCCTTAGTAATTTACATTAAAAAAATTTAAAATATAGCAAATTAGAAAAAAATTAGATTTTTTATTATATACTTATGTGATTTTTAAATGTCTTTCAAGAATATAAAATTGAACAAAAATGATGAAAGATACATATATTGTTATCAAATATTTATTATTCAAAATCATTAGTTGTCACATATTTGTTAATCATATTAAGTAATTTCGTAGCTTTTATTTGACGAAATAATAGAAATTATTATTTTATACATGAATAACTAATCTGATAATTATTTTAATAAAAGGTATAATATATATTTAGATGGACTAACTTTTTATATTTGTTACTATTAATTATCGTTGAGGATAGATTAGATGGACTAACTTATTATTTTATACGATAATTAGTATATTTGTTATTATATTTAATATATATTATTTTTGATTTTTTATTATATGGTTAATGTGATTGTTTTATTTTTTAATAATATAAATTAAAAATTTATGAAGAATACAAAATATATTATCAAATCTTTATTATTCAAAACATTAATTGTCACATATATGTTAATTATATTAGGTAATTCCGTATCTTTTATTTAAGGAAAGAATGTTAAATATCCTTTTATGCACTATCAATCAATATGAATGTTAATTTAATAAAAGTATAGTCTATAATTAGATGGACCAACTTTTTCCTAAGGATTCTGAGAATCATTCTGGTGATGACACGTGGCTACACTTAAAAGTTCTAATGCTCCAGGATTAATATATAGGGGATAAGATTTCTAACTTTTAATTATGTATAAAAGTTATTTGTAGATAATATTATTTATTTGGGAAATTAGCAAGGATAACCATAAGAAAAAAAAAATTAATTTGGTAAATGACCATAGCAACTACATGGCTAGAATACACTATATATATTGTGTATTAATTGTTGTTGTACCCCTTTATATAAGTATGTGTAGTGGTTTTGTTTTTCTTTTATTTTTTAATTTTGTTGTAAAATGTTTTCCCCTCTAATCTTATTTATCTTCTAGTTTTATTAAAAATAATTATCTAAATTTATAAAATACTAACAAAAAATATAGATTTTTTTTCTATTTATGATGTTTTTTGAAAATTTTAAAACAAATATATATAGATATATATATATATATATATATATAACATTTGATATATCATGTTAGATTAAGAAATCAAATTAAAGTCTATACTATATCATAAATTCATATAGTGTAAAAAAAAAATAAAAAAAAAATTCATATAGTATAATCTAATTTCTACTTCAAATGATACCTCATACTTAAAACATAAAGATTAAAGAATTTGATGTGAATTGATCAATCAAGAGTTTTAACTCAACTAAAACTCTACACAGTTTCTCATATTTTCTATATTTTCGTGTTGTTCTCTCATCGAACAACCAATATGTAATTAATTATAATATATTAAAAATATTATATACTATTCTATACTATCTTACACATTTAGATAGTATAGTAAGATTTTTTTCAAATGAGATATAATTTTGTTTTGTTCTTTGCTATTTGGAAACATAGAATTATATACAATCATTTCTTTCCTCTGTCTCTCTCTCTCTCTCCCCCCCTCCCTTTCCCTCCCCTCCTCTCTCTCTCTCTCTCTCTCAACTTTTTTATTTGTTTGTCGCTCCATTTATTCTATAATGTACACCATAATGTGTGAAACCTAAAATTTAAGTAATGTTGTTAACATATCATACTATTATGGGCTATGCAAATAGAATAGTATACGCATTTAGAACATATTAGGCCGCACTTTACACTTATGTCTGTGGACCCTACTATTTGTTTCATATATTGACGCGCTGTGAAGGAGAGAAGGGTCCACATTTTGCACAATTATCTTCTCACTTCTGGTAACTTTTTTTTATGGTTATTTGCCTATTTTTTTTTCATTATGGTTATTCCACCAATTAACCCTATTTATTTTATATTAATTTACATATTATGCAATAATAAATATATTGAATAATTGAGGAGCGAATAGCTATTACGTATACAATTAAATTCGAGTAATAACATAAATAAAAACAATCTTTCTTTTTATTTACAAAACTTTTTATTGATAAAAAACAAAATAAACCATTTATTTATGTTATATATTATATAATTAAAATCAAATGATATTGATATAGATATATAATATATTTAATATAAATATTTATTTATTGAGGCTTGATACTCATATGATTTTATTAACATTTTTATATTTGTTGTGACAAAAATATTATTTTTATTAACATGTTTATGTATTATATATATATATATATATATTTTAATCTAAACGATATTGAAATAAATGTATATATATTAAATGAAACTTCATATTTACATGATTTTATGATCATTTATATCTTGTCATAATAAAAAGTTAAAGAATTGATCAAAACAATTTCATCGTAGATTTTTAAGAGCCTTAGTAATTTACATTAAAAAATTTAAAATATAGCAAATTAGAAAAACTTTAGATTTTTTATTATATACTTATGTGATTTTTAAATGTCTTTCAAGAATATAAAATTGAAAAAAATGATGAAAGATACATATATTGTTATCAAATATTTATTATTCAAAATCATTAGTTGTCACATATTTGTTATTCATATTAAGTAATTTCGTAACTTTTATTTGAGAAAATAATAGAAATTATTATTTTATACATGAATAACTAATCTGATAATTATTTTAATAAAAGGTATAATATATATTTAGATGGACTAAATTTTTATATTTGTTACTATTAATTATCGTTGAGGATTGATTAGATGGACTAACTTATTATTTTATACGATAATTAGTATATTTGTTATTATATTTAATATATATTATTTTTGATTTTTTATTATATGGTTAATGTGATTGTTTTATTTTTTAATAATATAAATTAAAAATTTATGAAGAATACAAAATATATTATCAAATCTTTATTATTCAAAACATTAATTGTCACATATATGTTAATTATATTAGGTAATTCCGTATCTTTTATTTAAGGAAAGAATGTTAAATATCCTTTTATGCAATATCAATCAATATGAATGTTAATTTAATAAAAGTATAGTCTATAATTAGATGGACCAATTTTTTCCTAAGGATTCTGAGAATCATCTGGTGATGACACGTGGCTACACTTAAAAGTTCTAATGCTCCAGGATTAATATACAGGGGATAAGGGACTGGTGAAACAGTGAGCACTCTAACTAGCCTAGAATGGTATGGTAAATTGGTTAAGTATGTGCGTTCATGTTACTCTTTAGTATCTAAACCGGCACAACCTTCATCAATGAATGAAATATCCAAGATACATCAAACGCCAATTTTACATTTATTTTATTTTTATTTTTTTGTATAAAGCGTTATAAGAATTAACAATATATTAATATTTTCCATCAATTCGATGAACCTCACCAACACAACTGAAAACTGAAGACATCAAAAAGTAGTTTATATAACAAAAGAAAGTACAAGAAGGGTCAAGAGGAAGCACGTGATAAGGACCCAACTCTTGCAATTTCTTGGACCGCAGGGTTAAACCCTAAGCAACCTAACCACCCTTGCTTGTATGGCAAGAATGTCTTCCTCTTCAACTTCTCCGACACTGCTCTGTTCTCAGTTTAATGCATCTCATGAGGCGAAACCACCGCGCCTTGCCTTCTCCTCGACATAGACACGGATGAATTATAACTCTCTCTTGACCGGGCATTCGGATTTTTCGCTTCCTCGGCCTCTTTCTTTGTAAGAATATCAAATATTTTCAAGGACTCTTGGTCGGAACCGGTCTTCCAGCAGATGCACTCCTGAACAGAAAAGATCTTTGAGTTTCCACTTTTTGTACGCTCGACCAGGAAACAGAATCGCTGACAAGAAAAAAGAGGATTCATGGTTGCTTGGGTTAGAGGAAACCATTTTTGTTGACCCATGTACTTCTTCATCATCAATCATAATATCTGAAACCCTCAATCGAGACATAGAACGGCTTCCTTTACGATCATAACGCGAAGAAGATCCGTGAGAGCGGTCTCTTCCTCGATTAGAATCTTCTCTCTCATGAATACTAGATCTGGGAGAAGAGAGAGTAGGAGGGAGTGAGGGCCCTAAAGGTCGAATCTTTCCTCCATCAAAGAGCTCATCGGCGGCAGAGAAAGAAGACTTATCTTGTTGACCACTGAAATTGAACTCAAAATCATCACTGAAATCGCTGGCTGATCTCTTCTTGGGAGTTATTGGTTGGTCTTCCCAATCAAAGAGTATGTTAGAGAAAGTTGAAGGAGAAGGGCTTGTGGTTGCACTGAATAAGAAAACATTATTGTTTCCAAATCGAGTTGGGCTTGAAGGAGCTGTTATGTACGGAGATGAAGTTGTGCTGTCAAAATTGAGTTCTGTTGATGTTTTTGTTAGTGCCACTTCTATCTCCATTACATTTTTTTCGTCTTCTTTTGGCTTTCTGGTATTTGGAAGGTGTTCCCTTTCTGACGAAAAACTTGACTTTAGAGCTGTGAAAATGTAGAAAATGAGAGAGAGAGAGAGAGAGAGAGAGAGAGAGAGAGAGAGAGAGAGAGAGGGAGAGAGAGAGAGAATGAATGGTGATTGAATTAGGAGCTGCCTTTATAAGTCTCACCTACTTCATGGGTTGTGATTTAGTTACTGTGATTCTAACTCGGTTTTCTATCTTTTTCGACCAATCATTTTTATATTATATAACAATGTTAAGAAAAGAATGGGGGAACTTGTATGTATTATTCATATCATCGAAGGTGCCCTTTATATATAGGGAGTTACAATAGATAAATGGTAATATAATATTCCTAGATAGACATAGAAAAGGAAAACAAGATCCCACAAGGAAAAGAAAAAGTATGGTCGATCCGTATCCACTTGGTCAATGGTATATTCCTTTCGGTCGGGTGAGATTCCTTTCGGGTCGGTCCGATCTTATCCATGGTCGGATCAAGTTATGTCTATCCTCATGGTTATTGCATCCACATCAATTGGTTCATAACACTCCCCCTTGGATGTTATAACCATATAGAGCTCATAATACGTTTGGTATGTTGCCTCACTAAAACCTAACTTGTAAAACCCTTTTGGGATAAAACCATAGTTAGGAAAAAGAGTACAACCGTATTACTCCCCCTGATGAATGCACCATTATAGATCTTTCAATCTCCTCATCTCTATCTTGTGTAGCTTTCTGAACGTAGAGGTTGATAGAAATTTTGATGAATAAACCAGCTGGGCTTATCTCTTGATTGTTCTTGTACCTCCTGAACTTCTTTGTTATTGTCTTCTCTATAATATGGTCCGGTCATGTTGATCTCTTTGCCTTTGATTAACCATCTTCATGACATTGTAATATCTTTGTAAGTTGTATCGTCTTTATGGGTAATGGTCGATCCCTGTAAATTGCCATCGACCGTAACGCCTTGATTCATCGACTGTATTGCCTACTTGCATCATGGATGCCAATATTTCCGAGTTGTTGAATGATACTGCGGCCTTGGTTTGTTTCATTTACCTCCACGAGGTTGCAGTGCCTCCACGAGTAAATTCATAACCTGTTCATGATTAGATAAAAACTTGCATCTGCAAAACCAATTTTCCCCTCTTTGGGTTGGTTAGTATATAAAACAAACTTAAATCTTTCGTTCCTTATAAATAAATAACGAAGTATATGTTTAAGGTTACCATTAGTTCCTTAGAACATTTCTTTACCTTTCTTCATCATCAGCTATATTTTAAATTATGCATACTTATATGCATGTTGATGGATCAATATACTCATTTGGTATAGATATGGTCTTCCATTTTATCAATGGTTGTCTATATGGCACCTATGGCCAACGACTTTAGCATTCATGGTCGGGTCTTGTGGTTCAGTGTATACACCACGACCTTCTTACTTAACCACGACCATAATCATTTCTTTAGTGACCATTATATGTCTTGTATGGTTGTATGGCCGTTCATAATTATATCGACCATTTTGGTCTAGCCATTTTATCGTCCGTGCCTCGACCATAACTCTTTTGGTCGTATGGGCTTTTACCCGTATGCATAATCATGGCCGTATGATCAGCCATGTTAGGATTCCTTGACCTTAATTCTTTTGGTCATATGGTCAGCCTATATAGGTTTCCCTGGCCGTAATTATCTTGGCTTTAGGGACCTTGGGTAAAACAGTTGCCGCGGCCGTATGGCTGCTTTGGCTATAGGGCCCTCGACCACATTGGTTACCATGGCTGTATGTTCGGCCATACCTTATGTCAATGCCTTGACCACGACCATTATGGCCATTATGGTCGGCATGGTAGGATTCATATTCTTAGTCACGGAGCAACCATAAAACCATACGTAACTTTATGATCCAAATATTATGATCATAAACAATTGATAACTTGTATCGTTTTGAAACCAATCAACTTTCTTTAAGTTGGTTTATTTATCAACACAAGGAATTTATTTTCCCATCTTTATGGTACATCTATTATCTTTATCCAGTGAGTAATATATTGCTTACTACATCGTCATTTATTTCCAGACATTATCAATTTCGAATTGTAGTAGCATCCACCACAGATCTTATATCATTTTATAATCTGTTCCTTGGTCTCTGTGAGTATCCTTGTGTAATCAAGCCATTCTTTAAATGCTTTTAAGTAGGAATATGAATACCTTTGGTCATATGGTTATATCCTATATCTCACGCTTTATTTTCCCTCACAGGACTCATTTGTTCACTGGTTTATCAGATGACGTTATATGGCCAATACGTCCATCTTTTCTATAGATTCTTTAAATCTTTCTTTAATCCCCACGTTTTCTTTTAACTTTATATGTATGAGTACTCACACGTGGGTTTATGATCCTCGCTTTATATTTTATATTCAAGTGCTACCTTGTTTGCGCTTTCTTATATATCATTGGTATCGATACCGTTTTCTGTGTTCCATTGTATTCCAGACATAACATAGTTGATTGCAATCTTATGACCTTTAATATAATGGTGCTTGGCGTCCCAAACCACCTTAATTACCATGGATTTTAGCGTCCCAAAGTCCATTGTATGGTATCTTATATTTTGGTCGACCATTTTCTATGTGTGGGATGGTTTCCTTTATGACCTCGGGAATTTATCATTTTATTCACCTTTATCTTTCCTTCCGAGGTTCCTTTTTCTTATGGAACATATTGGTCTATCTTTATATAGACTCTGTAGCAACTTGATTGTGTCTCTTCTAGGACAACAAATTTCTTTGGTGCAAGCTGGTATGACTTTTCGGGTCAATGTGTCTAGCATCTAGTTCTGCTAGCTTTTATATTATTTGGACGTCTTATATTTACTAGTCCGAGGATCTTGCTAAGACAATGATGGTTAGTTAATACAATTCTCTTTTTCTCTTTACCAGCTTATAACTTTCTCCCCTTTAATGTTGGATGATCAGATTACTGATGTCAATGTAATCTGTGTTCTTGGCCACTAACTAGATCACCCATGTTTGGCTCAAGACATTTTAAAATCGTGGGAGAAAAACATTTTCATCCAACATATATTCTCATTCTCAATCCTGTTCTGAGGTTTCATCTTAAGCGGCACATATGTCTGTGGTGGAATATTCAGATTCTCTTAAGATGGTTTATGTATATGTCTGGTTTATGAACCTTAATCTGAGATGAGAATATCTATGCTCACTTATATGGCCTGATGCATATTAATCTTAAACATGTAAATTCATGTGTCCTGTGGCCTTTGTATTTGAAAGAATTCGGCCAAGTTTTACCATGATCATGGACCTTGTCACACGTGATTGTTGTATGTTCATGGATCACGGTTTGTCCTCACTCCCCCTCATGGACATACTATAATCACGTGGTGCTTGGGACAATAGAGCCTAATGAGTTTCCCTTGTGCACATGTTACACAACGTGAGATTTTAAGGGATAACTCTTTGTGCCTTTTGTAATATTTTCTTTGCATCAAGTTTGGACTTGGATGGCTTATCCAATCAATGCCATAAAGTGTTTAATTTCGTGGGTATTCATAATACCATGGCTTTTGCCTTTATCATACTAATCCTTAGCATAGTCTAGATCAGAGTATATAGGTATAGTCTTTGACCACTTTTCTTATAAGGCTTTAGGCAATTTTCTTATAATCTGAAAAGAAACTTTTGTTTCCTTTTTCCCATTGGCTCAATGTGGAAACCATATATGCTTAAGTATTTATAACTCAATGGATCTTTTATTGGATGAATAAATTTGTGCTCCTTTAGACAATGCCTTTAGCTGTGGTCTATATTAGATTGACTATCCTTTTATTGTCATTTATCAATCAATAACACAGAAATGACAATCATGGAAATGACATTATAGAAATGAATAATAGAAATGTCAAACACCAAAACAAGTTTTAATAAAAACAATCAAGAATTACAGATGTCGAATTTATTTATCATCTTTGAGACAATCAGAAGCCTCATATTCTAGTAAATCATCCTTATCATGATCAAAATCATTTTCATCATCTTGGACTATCATGTGGGCTTCAGGATTCTTTCCTTCAAACTTTCTTGATATAGATCACATAAATGTTTGGGACTCCTGCAAGTCTTTGCCCAATGATTACTCATTCCACACCTATGGCACACTGATTTGGTCGGCTGTGAGGGTTTGAAATGATTCCCTCGGCCTTGTCCATTTTCTCGACCATACGAGTTACTTTGGACTCTATCTTGGCCATTATCTCGTCCATAAGGGCTGCCTCGACCGCAGCCATAATTACTTCGACCGCGGCCACGTCTTGATCATCTACTACGGCCTCGACCGTATGGGTTATTAGCATGGACGTGGTTTGCCTCACTATCAGCATTAGTTGCCGTGTGTGCCTCAGGTAATGGTGTGGATCCTGGAGGTCTCATTTCACTGTTTCTCATTAGCAATTCATTGTTCTGCTTAGCAAGGAGCAAACAAGAAATAAGATCAGCATAAGTGGTGAAGCCTTTTCTCTATATTGTTGTTGGAGCAACACATTGCTTGTGTGGAACGTGGAAAAGGTTTTCTCAAGCATATCCTTATCCGTAATCACTTCTCCAACACAATTTCAATTTTGAAACGATCTTAAACAGTGCGGAATTGTACTCATCCACAGACTTATAGTCTTGGATTCTGAGGTGTGTCCAATCGTAACGAGCTCTGGGTAAGATCACCAATCTTTGGTGATCATATCTGCTTTTCAGCTCTGTCCAGAGTTCGAGAGGATTTTCGACTGTCAAGTACTGATCCTTGAGACTCTCGGCCAAGTGATGCCTTATTATTAGTATGGCTCGGTATCTATCATTCTCATTGACATTATTGTCATCTATTATACTATCACCGAGTCCTTTAGACTTAAGGATGATCTTGGTATCAAGCGCCCATTGGAGGTAATTATCTCCAGATAGATGAAGGGCCGCATATTCCAAGTTATTGGATTTCGAAATCTGAAACCATATAATTATGTGTTTTAGATTTCAGATTTTAAAAATCTTATCATTAGGGTTTCTAAGTTCAATTGCAATCAAGACAATGATGATTCAATGAACAATGGCCGGTTTTATGATCATGCATTGCCATACGGCCAGTATGATTATTATGCAATGCAATCTATCAATCATATATGATCGACTCAATCTAGCAACCTAGATGGTTTATGTTTTATGACCATGTTGTCGGTTTCAATTTTAAAACTAGTTGTGAAGTTTTTCAATCCTAGTAATTAGATTCTAGGTTTTCAATCAAAAACAAGCAAGCAATCAAGCAATCAATCCACTTTGATTTTAAATTAGGATTTAGGGTTCAAAACAATTCTATCAATCTTAATTCAATTTATAGTTAGGGTTTATTGATCAACAACCTATCACCAGGTTTCTATGTGATTTGCAATCAGAGTACTCAATCAATCAATGAATTTAAACAATGGATGCGTACCCTAGATGATCAAGATGAAGTTCCCTAAACTATCCAGCAACCTAGCAAAGTTCTATCGATCAATTTATGAATTAAGGTTTGATCGAGTTACCTTAAGACTTAGACGGGTTGATCGGACCACCGAGAGAGCTGTCACAGGTCGTATGGTGTATCGCAGGTTGATCGGAGGTCTTGGAAGCTATCGGGTGCTGGTTCGAGTGCTTGATCGTGGTTCGGGAGTATCGGCTGGTGGATTGTTTCTTATCGGGTGCTGGTTCGGGTTCATCGTTCGCGGATCAAGTCTGGAACGTACGCGGGTACGTTCAACCTCTATCGCGGGTGCGTATGGTGCTTTATCGCGGATGGTTGTGCCGGCTGGGGTGTGTGTCGCGGATGCGGATAGTGCTTATCGCGGATGGTGTTCTTACGCGGGTAATTTTGTTGCGGGTGGTTCGTGTGCCGGCTGGGTGTGTATCGGATGATCCGATTTAGATAGAGAGATCGAACTAGATGTAGAAAGTTTTTTAGGTGAGATTGAATCGATGGGTTTTAGAGTTAGGGTTCTTGACGGCTGCTTTTAGGTTTATGAGTTTCGAGTATTTAGCTTAGGATTTTAGAGACGTATCGTGCTGATAACGTGTTAAGAAAAGAATGGGGGAACTTGTCTGTATTATTCATATCATCGAAGGTGCCCTTTATATATAGGGAGTTACAATAGATAAATGGTAATATAACATTCCTAGATAGACATAGAAAAGGAAAACAAGATCCCACAAGGAAAAGGAAAAGTATGGTCGATCCTTATCCACTTGGCCGATGGTATATTCCTTTCGGTCGGGTGAGATTCTTTTCGGGTCGGTCCGATCTTATCCATGGTCGGATCAGGTTATGTCTAATCCTCATGGTTATTGCATCCACATCAATTGGTTCATAACAAACAAGAGGGTTTTATACAATTATTAGTCCTTGCATCTTTCCAGACTGAAATTTGAATAGATTACACCGCCTTGGAATATACATATATAGAATTGCAGAACCTTTAAACTTTGTGTCTTGCAATAATTTAATAAATGCAATCTCTAACTTATTATTTATCACAATACAATCTAGATTTTTTTTTCAAAAGTAATCCATCATAGCAGATATATTTATTACTTAATCAGTTTGACTAACTATATTCATTTTCAACTTTTCTTCCTTCTTCTAATTCATTTTTCATTTAAAATTTGCTTTAGTTATATTTCAGTTTCTAGAGTAAAACTTAAATGAAATTTTAGGATTAGATCCCTGAGAACTTTTTTCCGATGTTGGTAATCTATTTGGTTAAAATAAAACTTTGGCTCACTTAAGCATAATAATTATTATGTTTTCTCTACTTTTAACTACAAAGAACTTTGGTTAATAACATCTCATAGTATAATGATTTTGAAGAAATCACTTTCAAAGTGAAAACTCATTTTTTGTTGTCTCTTAAGAAAATTTTCTCTCGACAAAAGCTTTTCTCCTCTCTACTCCGACCACCAGCTTTGATGGCAATCACCGGCGGAGTTGGTCCCCCCCCCCTCTCTCCCTCCTATTTTTCTCCTTCGCTTTCCCTCTTCAGTCTTTCGAACCTTCATTTTATCTCCTCCTCTGAGCTCTATGTCTCTTTGCTCCAGATCCGGTCGGTGCTGGGTCACGAAGGTGGGTTTCCTTGGAGCTAAGGTATGTTGGTGTTGTTTGCGGAGAATCAGCTTTTATGAGTGGAGCTCTTTTAAGCCGGCGTTTTCCTTAGATCTGGATTTCGATTTGGATTGAATTTTTCTTGGTTTCGAGCGCTCTTCGAAAACCTACCTCCATTCCCTAGTAATTAAAAACCGATAATTTGGATTGATTTACTTTAGTAATTAAAAACTTATATATTTTTGATTATTTTGTCCCACATTGTAAGTTTAGAAAACCTACCTCCATTCCCTTCCCCTATATAAGATATTTAACCCCTTCTCTTTTTTTCATCAAGTCAAAGCACCGGTTTGCGTGTGACAAGTTGTTGAATTATTTGACGATCAGTCACAAAATAATTTTCCGGCGAGATTTTCGGTCAAGTTTCAGACGAGTTTCTAGGCGATTTCTAGGGCGATATTTCTGGTAAGTTTATTACCTCCCTATTTTTAGTCTTAGAAAGTTCTAGTTAGAGGAATTTCTAGTCTAGGTAACCTACCATTTTAGGAAAGTTTCTCTTTTAGGAAAGCTGCTATTTTAGGAAAGTTGCCTTTTTAGGAAAGTTGCCTTCTTAGGAAAAGTTCTATTTTAGGAAAGTTTTCATTTAGAAAAGATTCCATTTTTGGAAACTTTATTTCCTGAGACTCTAAGCCTAAGCCGTTGATTCTCTTGTGTTGCTGTTGAGCTCTTTTGACCATCCTTCCGTTGATTCTCTCGTACAGAGACGTTTGTACTAGAGATGCCTTAGTGATTGCGGGGGTACGGTGTGGGCTACTGTACTAGTGATGCCAGGTTCTATATGTATATCCTTATAAGGAAATGCGGGGTGCAGAGAATATCTATGTACTATCAGCGCATTGGTTGTAGTTTGTTTAGTGCATTAGACATATATTGTTTTCTCTATGAGGTGTACTAGGTACCATGTTTGTTTCATGCTAGAGCTAGGCCTACATAGTTGTATGCTATGTACTGAGCCTGTGGTTTGCGATTTAGTATCTCATACCTCAATAAGTGAGTCTCCTGGTACTCACCCCTCTTTATTTCCCCCTTTCAGGTGAGACTAACGAGTAGGAGTGATTTATTTCGGATCGGTGCTTTTGGGCGTTTCTATTTCCTTTCTTTTTAAGACTTCTGGATTTATGGTTTTATCGATATATTTTGGATTTTATTCTATTTATTGGATTTATCGTGTTGCGTTGACTTTTGACAAGTAATAAAGTGGAAATTTCAGAAATTATTTATTTAAGCTATATATTGGAAATAAGGGTGTTACAATTTGGTATCAGAGCGGGTTCCGTCCCGGCCCCGACCCGGGATAGAAATTTGTGGGACTCGTTTTTAATATGATTGTAGACGATTTTCAAAACAATTCTAGGAATTTGGGAATTTTAAAATGAAAAGAAATAACACCTTTTTGTGAGAATTATTCCTTTAGTAAATGTTAGTATCTAGTTCCATAGAAGTTGACCATTTGCTTTTTTCTTTTTGATGCCACCACAGAGGATAGTTGTTCGTTCTCAGGCCGCTAGAGCTGATCAAGAGGCTGCAGACGAGCATGTGTCGCCCGCAGTTTTACAGAATACGGTTCCGCTTGTTGATCAGGATGCTTTGAGGCATTGCATGATGCAGCTCGACAGGCTGCTCATGAGGCAGTCCAACAGGTTGCCCAGGAGGCAGCTAGGCAAGCTGCCCAAGCAGCAGCTTAGGAGTTTGCTCGACAGTTGGCTGCAGCTCAGCATGGACCATGTGGTCCTCGGGTTCAGGTGCAGCATGGTCCCCAGATTCACGTGCAGCAGGCCGAGCCATTTCAGGTTCAGGGGGACCCAAAGATTCAGGGTCAGCAGCCCCCCGTTCAGCAGATTCCAAGTGTTTTTCAGGTCCCACCACCACCACCCGCTTTTCCAGTGCAGGTTCCCGAGTGTGATGAGGCGCTCCTCAGAGTGATGGGGCAGTTGAAGTACATGGATTTAGAGAAATTTAGGGGAACAACAGATCCCACGGGTTCTCATGATTGGAGACATAGGATGGTGACATGTCTGGAGACTATCCATTGTCCACTACGGCTATGCCTTAATAGAGCTGTCGTATATCTGTGTGGAGATGCAGCAGGATGGTGGGATGGAGTGAGATCGATACATCATGGCGAGCTGACATATGAGTATTTTCTCCAAGCATTCGACAAGAAGTACTTTCCCAGGGAAGCTTTGCATCAGAAGAAGAATGCGTTCGAGCATTTGAGGCTGGGTACTAGGCCCATCAAGGAGTACGAGTTGGAGTTTTGTCGACTTCGCAGGTTTGCTGGTAATAATATGGACGAGGAGGACCTGATCAGGATGTTTTTGATGGGATGCGAGTTGATCTTTGGGGTAGATGCAGTGTGGTGACTTACACCTGCTTGAAGGATCTGATAGAGAAGGCTATGGTTCATGAAACGTTTTCGGCGGAGGAGCATAAGTACTTCAAATCAGCTCAACTCAAGTCGAAAAGGACTTCAAAGACAAAGAAAAGGACATGGGAGCAGTTAGGAGCACCTAGTTTTGAAATTTGCCATCACCACTATTTTGGCGAATGCGTCCAGTGTTATAGATGTGGATGGTTAGGACATCTGTCCAAGTATTGCAGAAGTAAGCCGATAAATGTTCAGGAAGCCAGACATATTGCAGCATCAACAACAGTAGCTAAGAATTGTTATGGTTGTAGGCAACCTGATCATATCATCAGAGATTGCCCGATTAAGGGGCATGCAGCCAAGCGTCAAACCATCGGTCCACGAGTATCTACTGCAGAAGGCAACGGGAGAGTTGAGCCGACTGATGGTACGTATCTTTCACCTTGGTAGTTTATGGCTGTGCATGTTGTTTTTCGTGGTTAACATGTGTAGTTGAAAAAACAGTGTATATGATCATCTACGGTTGAATGTGAGATAGTTTTCACTTTTTGATAAGAGAGTTTTGCATTGTTCGAAGTGTCAGCAACTGGCAAGGTGTCGTTCTAACACAGTGTATTCAAGTCAAAGATAACATATTCCTTTGGTCGGCGCAAAGAGGCTAAAAGCTATGGGTATTCATCGAGATGTATCAGTTATACACGGAGAGAGCGACAAGTCATATCACCAATAAGGGTTCAATAGAAAATGTTCAGAGGATGATGACCATGTTGGTAAAAGATTTTTATACGAGAGACGGATCCAACAAGAGGCATGAGAAACCGAGTTTTTAATGATGACTGATTATTTGGAGCTCTTTTGTTGGTATGATACATTTGGTCCAGGATTTGAATTCGAGGGCGAGTGGGGAAGAATTGAAATAACCGTGAACCTAGGGGGGGGGGGCATTTTCTCTAGAAATTAAAAACCCATAACTCTTTTTTACTTTGTCTCACATTGGAAATTTAGAAAATCTACATCCATTCCCTTCCCCTATATAAGAAACTCAACCCCTTCTCTTTTTTTTTTCATTAAGTCAAAGTAGTGCTTTGCGTGTGACAAGTTGTTGAATTATTTGACGACCAGTCACCAAATGATTTTCCGGCGAGATTTCTGCATGAGAGTCTTGCTTGTTTAATATTATTGATTGTTAAACTGAAAATAGGATAATAGAGGATTCAACGGTTGATTAAAATGATTGATGTTAAAAACTGTTATATATATATATATATGTGTGTGTGTATGTATAAATACGAGTCCATGTGTGGAGATTGCGGGAGTACATAGACGTTTGTACTAGCGACGCCTTAGTGATTGCGGGGGTACGGTGTGGACTACTGACACAGGTGTGTTTATGTTCTAGCAGAGTATAAATATCCTAAACAATTGACTATCAAATTAACATTTAATCCTAACACACAAAACAATACTCTTGCCAAGAGAGATCATGTGTAGTACTTAGGGATCAAATTCACAGAGAACAATGACACACAATAGATTTCTTATTTCTAAAGACTAAGCTAGGTGATTATATATATTGGTAACAAGTAATTGATTTAAAGAAACATTCCTTATCAGAAGGTGTATATGCAATATGGAAATATGCTAGTAATGTAAATATAAAAGTATGCTAATAATGTAAATATGAAAATATGCTTATAATCTAACTAGATGTAAATGTAAATATGTTAGATCTAGGGTTTCAAGCCTCATGAATAATAGGGGATAAGATGCACATATATGTAAATACTCTAGAACTCAAATATTAACTATTCTGACCCTTTTAATTCCAACTCTCGTATGCGAGCAAAAGGTAAGACCATCGATCGACGGCTGAGGCCATATGTCGATCGACGGTGAAATCAGAAGGAAGTGTGAACGAGATTTGATATGTTCACCAAGCTAATTAGACCAGCTCTCGCATGCGCCTAACAACTTAGTTCAATGGAAGTCTATTCTGGCCTACTCTCGTAGTCGTCCATGTCCTACTTTCGAGATCCTAGTTAGCTACTCTAGAATGCAAGCATTAAGAATAACTCAATTGATAGATATTAACTTAACTAGAAATCATACTTTTGGGCTAATCCATGATTGCTATCATTCAACCCTAAATCTAATAGGTAACTAACTACTCAGACATAATCAAAGTAAGAATAATAATCTGAATATAATGCATAGATAAAATATTGGGTTTCCTATACAAATCTCCCTAAGGAGTTATGAATCTTCTCCCTAAATAGATCCTAAAACTATGATGGAGTTATGGTGCACACACACATACACACACACACACACACACACACCACACTTACCCAGCATCCCAACACACACTTTTTGGTGCCATACATAAAGTATAAATATAAAACCCGTCCAGGGGTAATCTTGTGTCATGTCTTTAACTTGGGCTTGAAATCGGCTGTCTACGAATTGGTCATCGATCGATATCAGATGTGCAACATCGATCGATCTTGGTCATGTAACATCGGTCGATGCCAAGATATTGTCGTCCATCAATTACAATCCCCTTTTGTTTCCTCTTGGAGTGTCCCTCATCTTCTCTATCATGATCCATAGCTTCAGACGTGTTTGTATTATGTTCTGAAACCGTCAGGGTTGGACGCACAATCAAACTCGTGTTGTTGCTCGGCAGTCAAACTGGTTTTCTCATCTATCGATCGATGCTCAGGTCGAATTGTCAATCGACACCACTACCTCTCTGTCGGTCGGTGCTCTCGCCTCTGTGTCGATCGAAGTTAGTCGATTCATACACAGCAACTGATATTGAAGGAATAATTGTCGATCGATGCTCATCGCTCGGTGTCGATTGACACCATTGGGAACTGCCGAATGACATAGAACTTGCCACACGAAAATCTCCTTCTTGAAACTTTTCTCTCTTAACTTCCTGCCAAAAATCATCATCAATCAATGCATTGACGTGGTGCTTCTGTCCAGCCTCCATTTTCTCCTTAATTAGGCTCTCATGCCTCCTAATGGTTTCACTTGTTTTGCATCACTTGATTCTCCAACTTCTTCACATGGGTGTTGAGGTTTTCGAACTTGGTATTGAGGTTGAGGTACTGAACATTTATCTTTCCATTGAAATCCACAGTCATATTCTGTTGTCCCTCTAAAACTCTATCAACCATTGCTTCGATATTGCTTTCATGAGCTTCTGGAGGAGGATTCTGGTAGTAAGAAGATTCATAAGTCCTGTTTTTGTTGAAGGACTTCCGCTGTGAACCCTGATTAAAGTTACTCCTTTGACCATTCCCATAGGAGTTTCTGTTGAAACCTAGATTCCCTTGTCTCTCGAAACCATTCCCATCAATGTAGTTCACATCCTCTTCTTCAATCTCATCATCTCCAGACTCTATTGCTTCTACTTCTGCAAAAGTAACCTACTTCTTGAGAAATTTCTGAACAATATCCAGTTTAGCCTTGACCTCTTCAATCTGCTCCTTTCTCAAAGCTGGAGTTGATATCTTCCTCTCAAAATTTGTGTTCTTGGCACTGCTGCTAGATGCCAGATTCTCAATCAATCTCGTAGCTTCTTCAGGACTCCTAGTGCTGAACCCCTCACTAGCTGTGTCCAAAGCCATCTGATATTGTAATCCAATACCTCCGAAGAAAGTGCAAAGAAGCTGCACTTCGTTGAACCCGTGATGTGGATAATCTCTCTGGTATGACTTGAATCTGATCTAGGAGTTTTTTAAAAACTCTGAAGACTCTTGTGAAAAAGTAGCAATCGATGCTCCTCAAATCTTCTTCTCACGCGTCATCAAATACGCAAGAAAGCATTCTTGATGTTAGTCCAGGATGTCAGAGATCCTAGTGGTAACTGCTTAAGCCAATATGAAGCTTCTCCAGCAAGTGAGTACTTGAAGAGCTTACAAAAGAGAGTCCCCAAAGACTCCATTGGCTTTAATAACACTTACTAGATCCTCAAATCGCTCAAGATTATCCATAGAGTGATCATGTCGCAACCCATGGTAAGGCGTCTGCGCTGCAAGTGCGAAGAAAGCGGGCTTGATCTCAAAATCGTTTCTCTGAAAATCTGGTGGACGAATGGCAGATCTGTTGGCGTAGAACTGGTCTGGACGGTTGTAGTCAGCCAGTGTGCTTTGAGCAGCTTGGGAATTAGCTTCAGGTTGAGCTACAGCAACGTCTGCTTCCGTTTCTGCTTCTGTATCAGGGATTACAGTCCCATGATCGTCTCTCTTTTGACCTGCTGCATTACGCGAGGTCATGCAAGTCTCCAGTCGCATCCCAAACCAATACTAAAGTCGCAACCATCTGAACTCGTCTCCTACTGTCGAAAGATGCTGGTAAGTTGCTGTCGATCGATGTGGTGTGATCGATGTCGGTCGATGCTCAAGTTATGATGTCGGTCAATGTTGTCTGTAAAGAAGTGTCGGTTGACGCTATGTAGGTGATGTCGATTGATACTTGTCTTCTTTCGTTGCCGATCGTACGTTCGAGTTTTTCGGGTATGAGAATAGTAATTCTTGTCCTTTATTGCTCCTGGTACTTCTTTGCATATACCTGAAAAACAAATAAAAAGAAAAAAATTAGTAACTTGAAAGTAAAAACAAACCTAGACAAAATCCTAGAAATGAAATCTAATGGCGATTAATTCTCCCCGACAATGGTGCCAAATTTGACATGGGTGTGTTTATTCTTCTAGCAGAGTATGAATATCTTAAAAAAATAACTACTAAATTACCCCTAATCTTAACACACAAATAATAATCTTGCCCAGAGTGATCAGGTGTAGTACTTAGGTTTCGAATTCACAGAGAGCAATGACACAAAATAGATTTCTTATTTGTTAAAACTAAGCTAGGTAGATATATATATATATATTAGTAATAAACAATCAATTAAGGAAATATTCCTTATAAAGAGATATAGATGCAATACGGAAATATGATGATAATGCTTTAATGTAAATATGGAAATATGCTATTAAACTAACTAGATGCAAATGTAAATATGCTAGATCTAGGGTTTCACGCTTAATGGATTATACGGAATAGGAAGCACGGAAGTGTAGACATTCTAGAACTCAAATAGTAACTATTCTGACCCTGTTAACTCCAACTCTCGTATGTGAGCAAAATGAAAGTCCATTGATCGACGACTAAGGCCTGATGTCAATCAACAGTGAAATAAGAAGGGGTGTGGACGAGATTTGATAATTTCACCAAGCTAACTAGAGCAGCTCTCACATGCGCCTAACAACCTAGTTCAATGGAGTATATTCTGGCACAAAACCTACTCTCGTAGTCGTCCATGTCCTACTTTCGAGATCCTAGTTACCTACTCTAGAATTCAAGCATGAAGCACAATCAATTGATGGATATTAACTTAACCTAGCAATCCTACTTTTGGGCTAATCCATGAATGCTATCATTCTACTCTTAATCTAGTTGATAACTACTCAAACATAATCAAAGAAAGCACAATAGTCTGAATATAATTCATAGATAAAATATTGGGGTTCCAATACAAATCTCCCGAAGGAGTTATGAATGTTCTCCCCTAAAAACCCTATAACTCCAATGCTTTCCACACACTTGTGCATACAACTCTTCACACCTCTTCTGTGTAAAACATAAATATTAAACCCTAAAATTTAGATCAAAAATTTTCTAGGGCATATTCGTCATTTGTCTCAAATTTGGGTTTGAATTCGGCTGTCTGTGATTGGATCGTTTATCGATGTCAAGTGTACAACATCGATCGACCTTGGTTTTGTAACATCGGTCGATACCAAAGTAATGTCATCGATCGACGACTGTCTTGTACTTGGACTCCCTAAATGATCAGCTACGGATTCTTCTCTTCTAAATGCTCTAAAGCTACAAGTATCTCCATATATCGCCAAAACTTACCTGAACCTGTAAAGACTCTAAAACATAGTCTAGACACACATAATAAACACTAAATAGAGTCTATAACATGGCCTAAAATTGGTAATAAATAGTCTATATCAGGCCTTCAAAAAAGAAAGCAACTCATGACTCATCGTTTACTTTGAAGAAGAAAGAATCGCCATAACTCATCGGCTACTTTAAAGAAACCTAAATTTATATGAAAGAAATCCAATCATCCACCGTTACGTGTGAATTGAATAAAGTTTTATGTCACAAATATCAATTAGAAACATGACTTCTGGGATTCAACTCTCTAGCGTGATAACATCATTTGTCAAACAATCTGGGCAATCAAAATCCGTACAAGGTTTTAGGCACTCATCTCCATTCTTCTCGATGTAGCTGCAATGGTTTACCTGCCACAAACGATATTTATCGTGATGTAAACTGGTGCAGCATGGAAGTTGGATCAGTTGATAAGAATGAGAACTCAAGTGTTGCTATTGCAGTTAAGCTTTTTGCTGATGATGCTAGGTTTTGTGGTTGATTCGTAGATGAATATGCTCAAGCCGTAAAGAATCTTGTGTCTGTCATGGCCATTTTAGTCATGCGTTAGTGGCGAGTTAGCAGTTAGCTTTCAGTGTTCTCGCGATTCTTCTGCTTATCTGGCTTTATGGTTATATCTACATGATGTTCGTAGTCGTCTTGAGCGCATATGCGAAGGTTAAAAATATCAAATATCCTACTTTTGTGTGCACTTTTAGAGTTAGTTTCAGTAAGAAGTTATCTCTGTTTTTTTTTTTTTTTGATGATGAAAATATTGACAATTATTAGGTGAGAATGTTTGAAAAATCCAGCCAAGTGGCGAACGAATCGGTCTGGAGCATAAGAACGGAGAGAGTGATGAAAGTATATAAGAAGAAATCTGAAGGTCCTGTGAAATAAGGAATCGTCAACGCATAGCATAGTAAGTGGTATCAGTTTTGTAGTTTATTTCTTCATCCTTTTTGCTTCTCACACCTACAGTTTATATGCAGGTGCAAGGCTAATGGTAAAGAACCGTTCGATTATGCTTTAAAGGTACCGCACCAAAAAGAATTTCAGAAAATTAAAATGGTTCTTGCCTTAACCCCTTCCAAAGGATAAACTGTTTTTTCTTAAAGGTATTATTTGTAAATTCAAGGTCTCAAGAACACAATACTCGAATATAAGATCACACACAAATAAAATCTCCTCTTTTATTAATCTCACCCTTGAGAAAAACTTTCTCAAAAACCTTAAGTTCTCAATCTCAAACTCATAAGTTATATCACAAGTTGATATCTCCTTATATATCAACATAAATCTCCCAAACTCATTAAGGATAACTCACAAAAATATTTCCTAATGCTATTAGATAACCAAAACACATTAGGATTAGGTAGCTTGCACCTTAAGCTAGTTCAAGCTTAATCCAACATTATTTGCCTTCACCATGGTAGCTGTATCTATTTCTCATTTGATTTCATTGTCGCCTGATTCCACAAAATCTACCAATGCAGCTGCATCAATCTTCTCTGTTATAGACAAAGAATCAAAGATTGGTCAAAGTTATGTTAGAGGAGATATCGAGCTTTGTCATAAATTCGAATTAGTTCAGTAAGATACATTCAAATTAGTTCAGACAATTATGATTCAATATTCTCGATATCGCATCAAATTTTGTCTTGAATTCTGGTCTTTTGTATTACTCTCTGTTTCAAACAATAACTTTGGTTAGAAAGAGCGGAGGCGAGAAATCAACTGTAATCACATTGCTGCTGAAGTTTTAGGATCCTGATCATGTCAGATCAGTCTTCCCATAGTAGAGAGTAAGATCTTGCATCTGAAATGAGGAAGGCAAAAAACCTGGCTGGTCAGCGAAGAACCGGTTTTGTTCAATAAATTATCAGAGCAAATATTGATTATGGAAAAGAATATGCTTTTGAAAAAAATATCTTATCCACAGGTAAGCTATCTAACGGTCGTAAATTTATCCGTGGACAACATGTATTTTTAATGACACCTGATAGAATGTGCAGTCTAGTTTCCAGATTCATACCAAACTGAACGATGTATTCCTTGTTATAGAGCTATGATACAGTGGTGGGTGTAGCAGAGAGTAGCCTTAGCCAAAACAATGGTGAAAGACCCAATGTTGTTCCTCTGGATGAAGCAACAAGTGTTCTTGATGTCGATTCATAGCCATAGCGAGAAAAATTTCTAAAGACCCAATGGTGCTTCTCTGGATGAAGCAACAATGGTCTCTAGATGTCGGGTCATAGCCATAGCGAGAAGAATTGTTAAAGACCCCTATGTTGTTTGTTCTGGATGTTTCAGAACTGGTTTTCTTAGGCTAAAACTTATTGCAAAAATAACATTGACTTTTGCAGGATCTAAAAAGAAGTTTGGTCTATTTAGCTGGCAAAGCTATCTTTCTTCTCTACTTTTGTCACTCTAACCTTCTTGGGATGTGGGTTGAATTCTATAATGGTGTTAAATGGATGAATCACAGTGTTTCTGTTCCCAGTTATTTTCTGCTCTCATAGAAGAGATCAAGATAGCTACACACCTGTAATGTTTCAAATGTTCAGGTAAACAGTTCTGCAATCTACTTATTTTGGTTCCTGAAGCATTCATGATCCTGCTTGTTGGAGATGGGCTTAGCACGGGCCCATTAAGAGCTAAGCCCAAAATCAGGCCTGGCCCGTTAAGACAAGAGATGGTGATTTCGCTAGAAGACAAAAGTATTTTACTATAAAAGGAATGTGCCAGACCCATTGAGAGGACAGTCAGAGAAAGGTACAGAAAGGAGAGCACTGCCTCTAAAACCACCAGCAAAGTCTAGGACGACCTCGGGCACTAGACGAGCTCGTGATAGACGACCAGAGACCAAATTACGAAAGATACTTGTTTAGACTTTGTTTAGACGAGCATCTTTAGTTCTTGTAATTGACCGAGCTTGTTATTCTTGATCATTAATACGAAAATCTCCACCCTTTACATCTTTTTATAATATTACATCATGGACCGAGATATGGATTCAACACTGCTGCAACTGCTGCCTGAAAATGGAACCAAGGGCCAAGCAAGGTTAATCTACCGTTCTTGATATCTTAGCTGTCTTTTTCAAGATTCACAAAAAAAAAAAAAACTAATTTGGAAACTACAAAACATGTCTGTTTTTTTTTTTTTTTTGAAAACACACACAACTATTCTTTATCTTCATGTATTAATTGCCATTCATATTACCTATTTGACTATAAATATGAAAATGAAGGCTGATAGTCAACATTTTTCTCCACTCTTAAACTGTAAAGTGCTTAGACCATTTTCAATGTGTTCACTTATTTTTACCTTTAAAATAGATGAACTTTATAATAAGGACTCATTTGCTGAGATGTATTTTTCTAAAAAAAGAAAATTTTAAATATAGAGGAATGCTATTTTTACTCTAGTAATAGAGGAAAAATAGTAACCACTATTTTAGAAGAAAAAATAGAGATGTGTTAGAGTGATTTTACCTCTAAATGCTAAATAGATAGAGATGTTCTAAATATCAACTGATCAATGATGTACTGTGGTCATGGTATATGCACACCATTATGAGAAAAATTTGAACAAATATGAAAGAAATTAATGAGATCGTCATAGAAAGATTTCTCACCATTTAAATTTAACGAGGAATTCAATATCATCTTCATTTAGAGCTTTGGGCAGTACCGGTCTAAAGTTCTATAAGACCAGAAGCTAAAAAGAAAGAAAGACTGAAAATGAGGTTTATGCTTTTTAAACTCAGGATATTGAAAAAAAATCAACTCCAATTAGACCACTAGACTAAGAAGACATATACAAAATTAGGGCGGAAAGTTTTTGATAATATTGAAGGGCGGAAGCCCATGCTTTCTTAGCTTCTTCTTAGGGCCAGGCTTGGCTTTGGGTGATCCTCGAAATCCAATTCAAATAAGAGTTGAAGAAACAATAGAAAAAAGGTAAAAAACAAAATTTGTCACTAGAAAAAAACTAAAATGTTGCAAATAATAAATGACTACAGATTGAAGAAATAACATAATAAAAATATAGTTACTAAGTTTAAATTTTTAGTTAAATGTAGTGTGATCCGGTGTTTGTGCTGGGTCAAAATCCCTAATTTGTATGTAAGAATAAAGTATTTCTTCTCACTACACGAGCAAATAAAAATTTAGTTTACACAATGTTTTTTTAAGTTGGAGAAGTTCTTGAATGATAAAAACCTAGAGAATGAAGTTTAAATGTGTTTTTGTATTTATTTTAGTTTTAAACTTTTAAATTATATTAGAATTTTTTATTCCATTTTCAGTTTGTTATTCTTAATTTCTTAAAAATATGTTGGCAATTGAAACATTTTATTTCATATGATATTTTCTTTTAAAAAATATAGACATTATTTATAAAGCATCATTAAATGAAATTTGGTTGAATCTAATTCAATCCGGTCAAATTATACAGACTCATGACCCAAAACGTTTCAGGTTTAGTTACCAGTTCCGTTTTGAAAACACTGATTCTCACGTGATACTTTGACCATTAACAATGGGGCTGTTGAATGTTTTTTTTTTCAACAGCTTAATTGCTACAATAAACCAGTTGAATTTACAAATTAATATAGGTGGATTACATTCAGTTGAATGTTTTCAACACGTTGAATAAAAATAACATGGACCCAACGATAACACATGGCAACATATGAAAGAAACAAGTATTTCACAGGACCCACATGTAATGTTTTACTGGTTGATAAAATCTGTATGTTTTTTTTTTCTCTAATTTATTAAAATTTAATTATTTTTGGTGACCTTATTTAAAAAGAAAATTATAACAAAATTTATCACTTTTTATCATTTATATTGAGAGATCAGTCTCATATTTTTGGATATAGAAAAAATTATCATTTTCACTATTTTGTAATTTTATTTGTTTATGGTGGTTCACATTTTTGTATCTAATTATTTAAAAATATAAAATATTAAAATATTTTAGATTTTTAAGTTTAAAATATTTTAAATTTGAAATTGATTTTAATATATGTTTTCAAATAAAAATAAAAAATAAAATATGAGACAAAAATAGTGGATAGTGTATTGAATTTTGTTAAATAAAACTATTGTAAGTATAAAGAATTAGATGGTTTTTGGATTATTATGTGAAAGAAAGAAAAAATGATGTGGAATGTAAAAAGTGTAATTTAGGGTGTTGAAAGTTTTTGACCATTGTAAATACTCTTACCGAGCTCCGACGCCTCAGCATTTTATGTTTAAGAAATGAATTTTCGCCATCGAAGATTATGAGACCATCGAGATCGGCTAAAAGGAAACTACGGCTGGGAAAGAGGATTGGTCGAAAGTATAAAAAATGGGTCCTTTTATGTATTTTGGATTTCTTATGAATAAATGGAAATTGAATAAAATAACGACAAAACTGTTCTTATTTGTGTTAACTGATACTTATCATATTACATTGGATATAATATTGATTTGAGACTCCTATATTTTTTTTCTTAATACTTTTTTGAACCGAGTTTGGCCGGGACTCATACGGTAGGACCTAACTTGTCAGTGAGTTAGTTAGATGGCGTAAAGAGTATGAGTTACAAGTCGGAGAAAATGAACAAAAAAGTAAGTTGGTACTCGGAGAGATAGCTTAGAATGTTCATGTCAGCAAAAATACAAGTGACTAAAACCCTAATTTCTAGCCGCTAAGTGAGTGTCTTGATCTTTTGATCCCCTCCTTTGTTGCCCTAATCCTTTTTTTATAGTCTCCTGTTCTTCCCTCTCGCCGTAGGTCGTCGAATAATGGGCTTTATCCTCATCGGGCTGAGTGACTGGCCCGACAAGTTGGCTCATGAGCCGAGCTGACGCGGCTCTTCGCAAAGTAGAATAAAGTAATTTGGAGCCGAGTATCACCTTTCTTCGGGGCCGACTCTAGCAGGCTGAATCAAAGTGAATTTGTGGGATCAGGTCGAAGAGATTAGAGATTTCGGATCGGACTTTAACGAACGCGATCTGTCGCCTATTTTAGATAGCTTATGCACAAATGAGCTAAAAGCATTCATCGGTCTCTTTGTGAGAATAATTTATGCGAGTTAAACGACTAATGGGCGTGCTTTCTCGTTTTGTTGTCCAGAGTAAAATCTGCCGTGATACATATATTCGCTGCTTGAGGGCTTGAATTTTTTGGACCAGATTGGTTTGGTGTAGCGTTTGTTTAATCAAATAACCCGTTCAACCCACACCGATACCTATCATTCTCGGAGAAGCAGAACCGTCGCAAATCATGGCGCTGAAAATATTAGCGGTCTCCCATAGACCCAATAGGCCTTTTACACCTAATGATGACACTCTTGGAGATCCACGCTTCTCTTCTTATAAATAGGGGCCTTCGCCTCATTCTCTTCATTCTTCTCTGCGTTCTCAGGTACTCTCTCTCTAGCTTTAATTCTCTCTCTATCTTTCTTTTCTTCTTCGCTGGGTAGATCGACTCGCGGGATTTTATTAGATCAAGAGATATGTCTCTAGGAAACAGATTGTCGAATAAACAAAAGGGGAAGGCCGTAGCCACTGAGTTGGCTCATGAAAAGGATATAACGGTAAACGGGAGTCGTCTCGATGATTTCATCCATCGCGACGCCCTGATGGATTCAGGGAGTCTCGACTTGCACAGCACCTCTTGCTTGCTGACGCCGAGGAATTTTTCAGGATGGAGGCTGGTGGTCAGGCCGCCGTCGACGATCTGGGAGCCCCCGAGGAAAGTAAGTCACAGGTTTCCGAGGAGAAACCCTGGTGGGGGGTGGAGGAACGTGATGTACACTTGGTTGACTATCGGGAGTTTTAAGAGTTACTCACGGAATGTGGGGACACAGAAATAATTTTATTATCCCAAGGCACGACCAACGTCCATGGACCCCGTCTGTGGGTTATCAGTGTGTATACGAGTCATATTTTCAGAAGGACACCAAGCTATGGTTCCCCATCCTCGACTGATAACATCGTACTTTTTTCGTTGGGATGTGGCCATTACTCAATTTTTGAATGGGTCATTCCAAATCGCAGTAGCTGTAATGGTGATGGCCGCAGAAGCTGATATGTCCTTGAGTGTCCAAGCATTCAGGAGTTGACGATGATGCAACCCATGGCGAACTGCTTGTTCTCGGTAAAGATGAGGCCAAGCTATAAAATCATAACCGGCCATCCCAATAAAATGGATCATTGGCATCGTTATCAATTTTATGTCAAGTCGGATAAGCATTCCTTCGACAAATTTTCAAAGGATGATTATCGCGTGCTATGAAGTACTAGGCTTGGTAGATAGTTTGCGCCGAGCAACCATTCTCCTCCATTGATTCTAATCTCTCATTTTTTAATTTGCAGTCATCCACCCCAACACCACGGCATACCCTGAAAGTTTCTTCGAGAACGCTCAAGCAATTCCATCCCTCAGTTATCGACGATGGCAAGAAATTAGTCACGCGAGAATCAATTGGTGGTGTAGTCGTATAGCACAGGTCATCTTACTCGGTCCTTTTTTCTTTGTTGTACTTTCATGGTCTTTTACTTGTGTTTCTAACGAGCATCTACTAGCAGTTGATTGGAGGTCCGACATTCCTTGCAACCCGAATGCCCCTAAGAGACTGAAGCTCTTACAGAAGACCAAGGACTAAGGGAGGCAAGAAGATGAAGCATCTACCCAACTTAAGCTCATTGATGCCCAACAAATTGGATTTGACGGGAGCTAATCCGATGGCCGTTCTGGATGGAATGGAGACTGGTGTCCCTGTTACCCCCAACCCGAGGGCAGAGACAATTGAGGCCCCATCGATGGAACATATTGAACCGGTTCCCAAGGAAATGACGCTTACGAGGAAAATAGCAGGAAGAGGTCAAGGTCTGTTCAGTCTGCCGAGGAGGTGGGCAGGGTTGATGACAGTCAATCTATCAACATTCTTGGGGATCATAAAATCAACATCTCGGACAGTACTTTGAAAGATCTTGTTGGGGAACAAAAAAATAAGATGAAGAAAAAGCGATATGCCGAGGATAGGCATGAGAGATACGGTGAGGTCCCTCATTGCGAGCATCTCCATGAAGCGCGGGGAGATATTTCTGTTGAAATCGATGAGAGGCAAGGCGCCCCTCTAACCGACGTGGTCATCCCAAAAGCTGATCGGCAAGCGGTCGAGAGTGAAAGAGTATCCATCCCGAAAAATTCTAGCCCCATTGTAATTGATCAGGTCGACTTACATTATTCCAACTTGACTCTCTTGTCAATAATCCAAGCGCATGTGCTGATCTCTTGCGCCAGATCAAAGGCGGCCCGAGGGAATGTCGGAAATCGAAGACATGACATTTTCTGATCTCTACATCAACGCTGTTTGGTACGTCGTGATGGTAAATGAATTTATTGTCTCCACCCTTTTTATCTTTAATTTTCGAGCAGACTGTTTTTCTGGCAGCACAATTCAAAAATACGACGAGGCCTTGAAGTGGGTGAGGTGCGAGGCGAAGAAGAGAGAGACAGCCATGAAGGCCAAAGATGCCTTTCTTGAGAGAAAGAATTCTTGGAGACATCCCAGAAGGCTCTGTAGGAAAGGGACCGTGCTATTGGCCCTAAAAATTCCAAGAAAAAGAGGGCCTCCGATCTTTCTAAGGAACTGGAGATCACCCAGACCTCAATCGACAGGTTGGAGCGAGAGAAGGCTGACCCCTCCAAGAAGAAGGATAAGGATATCAATTTTCCTGAGGAAATCTCATACTCAAGAGGTGACTCGAGAGCGAGTGAGAGTCGAACTGGCTATGACTGCAAAGTGTGCTCACCATTTTGAAAATTTACAGGGTACATGACTCACCGAGATGCCTTCGAGGAAAATAGGCTCTTGCTTGGACAGGCTTCCGGGAAGAAAAACTATCTGGGGATGTTGAGAGAGAAGGGTTTTGGGATTCCCCAGCCGATCATAGACAAGTTCGTCAATCAGAAAGCTAAATTTAAAGAAGAGGCTACTGAGTTGGAGGTTGGGGACATCCCCAAAACCGATCTCGTCCCCCCCCTTGATATTGCCAGCCCTCAAAATTTGTCAATAAGAACTTCCTAGCGGGTCTCAACCAATTAGGGAGGGGCATGAGGAATGTCCCCGAGGTTGCCGTCAATCCTTCTGAGTTTGGAGCCAACACTTTTGCTCAGGATATGGTTCCTGTTAGCCACATGTCAGGTGTTCAGCCGACCCTCACACACTCAGGCAAAAATCCGGGTGGAGAATTGGTGTTGGATAGTGATAGCTTAGCTCGGATTTGGGACCATGCTGGGTTGAGGTCAGAAGGTTTTGAGGAAGCTGAAGCTCGGCCTGATATGGCTGGAGAGAGAGCTGAGGATCAATATGCGGTACGAACTGACGAGGCCATGGATCTGTTAGTCAGGAATCATGGCTCGGAGGTTCAAGACTGAGTGATGGCCGAGTATGCTATATTTCTTTTGTTGTTGCTTCTTTAAAAACTTTGTTTCAGATCCTGTGTGCCTTTGTGTTGTTGTAATATTTTTGACGATATCCGGGTTTGAATGTGATTTCCTCTATCGTTTTTTGTTATGTATCTGTTAGTTTAAAAATCATTCAAGACCTAGGATTTTTGAAGTGCCGTGTTTTAGCTTTAAATTTATTTCGTAAGCTTGTGAACGGGAACCGAGCATTTGAAAAAATCAAAGTAAAATGATGAATTTCAGAAATTGCTTCAGTAAGATTGTAGTCGTGGACTAATCTTAGCAACGATTTCGTACATTGTTTGGTTCTCAGGGGACAATGGTTTTTGAACGGCCTTAGAGTAATCTTGACAAGTTTTGTTCGGCCAACTCATACTTAGATATTATTAAAACGTCAAAAATTGTCGCCTCGTCGATTGGCCAATAGGTATGTGACTTCGTGATCTTCCGTAACTACGTTCTGATAAATACAGTCATTGCTCGAATGCGAGTATCGGTACACTATCCGCAGCTATGGGTTTTTCTTTACACAGGGGTGTAGATATCGGCAACCGTGATTACCCTACAATTGCCAAAGTTGATTTCTCAGCTTTTGTTGGATCAAATGTGACAAGTTGGTTGCTCGGTGGGTTGTGCGCTTGATTTCATTCGGATAAATTCCGTATGATTTGTTTGTTTTGTTTGTTTTGTTGTTGTTATGACTGGACCGGTTAAGGTTGCCTACATACCTCTGAGGAAGATAAGCCATCCGTAGTTCCTATTAGTCAATTAAAAGTGGATTGAAGGCGTATTTACTCATTTTTTAGTCGAGTGAAAGTCATTGTGAATCATTCACTTCCTTACTTATCCGGATAACATTGACGATGAGTCAGTTACTCGGGTGTCGTGTTTCTCTTAGGATAATAGCGCTTGAGGTTCATATAGTTCCATGACCTCAGTAAGACATCGCTGGTTGATTTTTCTAACCGGTAAATGCCCAGTTTGATGACTTGAGTGATCTTGTACATGCTTTCCCAGTTGGTGCCGACCTTGCCCGTTTTCCACTCTTTCGTATTCACGAATACTTTTCGTAATATGAGGTCGCGTAGCAGTATGGCCTGGTAGTGTCATTCCTCGATCACGTGCAAGGTGTCGAGCATCATTTCTCTTTTGAGATTGACGTTTTGGGGAACTCTAACCCATCACAGGCTCATCACGTTGATTTCGGCTGGTTCCATTTCATCGACTCCATAGGCTAAATAGAACTGATTTTTCTTGTTTTCTACTCACAGGGTTGTTCAGTGCGGCCATAGGATTCGAGTGATTTGAGTGAACTCTTCCGCCTCTACCCACTTAGGGAAAAGTCGGTCATAACCAGTACGAAGCGCCGCTGCCGAGAACTTGGCATAGGACCAATAATATTAAAGGCCATCGTATGAAAGGGTAATTGTTCGTATTAGCTCGGTTGGAGAATAAATTATCAATTCATGGCTCTGGCATTTGTCACATCGTCGGGCGCGTGATTGACAGTCTGTGAACTTGGTTGGCCAGTAGAATTTGAGACTTTTGATTTTTAAGGCCATAGCTCGGCCTCCCGAGTGATTCCCTGCCGCCCTTTGTATGTTTCTGCCAGAATTAGCCTGGTTTGTTAATTGTGGATACACCAGAGAAAGACCTTGTTCGCGGTCCATCGGTAGTGGTCTCCATCCATCACAACATACTGTCTGCTTCACGTTTTTTCTAGGCGAGCTTCCTATTTCTCGGGAGGTAGCGTGACATCCCTAAGAAACTCATAAATTATTTTATCCAGTCTGGAGACCAGTGCTCGGGATTTTGTTGCTCGAGTTGTTCCACAGGGACATCTATTTCTGTTTTCTCAGAGATGGGAGCAATGATTGATTTTTTTCTCGTTTGTTATATTGATGTTGGGTTTCTCTATGATATGTATATGAATCGTTCATTTGACATTGTCTCGAACTTTTCTGCCAAGTGCCGCGAGTGCGTCGGTGCAAACGTTTCCTCTTTGGCGACCTTAGTGAGTTCAAAGAACTCAAGCCCTTAGCGAGGTCTTGAGCGATTTTCAAGTATGCATCGATGCCTTCGTTTCGAGCATCATAATCTTTGCTGTGACTTGTGACGAGCTGCGAGTCGCAGTAGGCACTGAGCCGTTTGGCTTTGAAAATATTTGCTAGAAGGAGTACCACGGTAATAGATTCGCACTCAGCTTCGTTGTTGGATGTAACAGAGCCGAAACCGAAAGATTTTCATATCAGTGACTGCAACTGGACTCCTGCCCCTGAACCATTGTTCGTAGATGAGCCGTCTATGTGTATAATCCATTTTTTTCTCGGCAGGATGAGATCGTGCTCGAGCTCAGGTGCTAACTCGATTAAGAAATCAGCGAGGACCTGAGATTTGGATGACGTCCTATTCTTGTAGGTAATGTCGTGCTTGTTGAGCTCAATCGCCTATTTGGAGAGTTTGTCAGACTGGTTCATGTTCTGCATCACCATTCGAAGGGGTTGGTCGGTTAGGATCTCGATTGAGTGAGACTGGAAGTACGACCGAAGCTTTCTTTCTTATGTTATGGCGGCTAAGGAAATCTTCTCCAGGGTCGGGTAACGCATTTCCGGATTGGTCATGCACTTAACCATGGAAAAGATTGGCTTTTGCTCGCCTCGGTCATCCTTGATGAGGACACTGCTGACCTCCGTACTAGGGTTGTCTTCAAGTAGTTCTTGAGTTGATTGAACTCTTCTTTGCACTTTTCATCCCACACGAACTTCTTGTTCTCGCGTATAACTCATAGAAAGGGAGGCATTTGTCTATGGATCTGGATATGAATCAATTGAGCATTGCGATTCAACTAGTTAGCCGTTGGACTTCTCTGCCATTCTTCGGGCTCAAAAGTTTGAGGATCGCTGAAATTTATTTGGGGTTCACTTTGATTCCTCTATGCATTATGATTTACCCGAGGAATTCACCCGACATCACACCGAAGGTGCATTTAGCCATATTAAGCTTCATACCAAATTTTGAAAGAACTCTCGTAGGTGGTCAAGATGTTCGACGTCGCGAAACGATTTGACCAGCATATCATCAATATAAACTTCCATTTGTAACCCAAATTTAGTTAGCTAAAAAACTTATTTACCAGACGCTGGTAAGTCGCCCTGACTATTTCAGGCCAACGGGCATGACCTTGAAACAATATGTTCCTCGGTCCGTGATGAATGCATTCTTTTCCCGGTCATCGGGATGCATCATGATTTGGTTGTATCTCGAGAAATAATCCATGAATGTTAACAGCTTGTTTCGGACTGTCGATTTGACTAATCAATCTATATGCGGAAGTGGGAAGCTGTCCATCAGGCAGGCTTTGTTGAGGTCAGTTAAATCAAAACAGATGCACCATTTACCGTTCTTTTTCTTGACGACGACTGGGCTGTCAAGCCATTTCGGGTATCATACTTGGTGATTGATCTAGCCCCGAGTAAACGATCGACTTCTTCATGTGAGGCCCTGCATCATCCACAAAGGACCATTAGTGTCCTTCCTTCAGCCACCCTTCCCTCGTTGAGTGAGCCTCATCCATGTACTCTATCTTTATTTACATAGAGGCTCCCTTAGATCTGTTCCCAAGATGCATAAAGATGGGTGTTAGAACGCTCCCCACCGTCTTCTTGTTCTGGCCGGATCCCTTGAAAGGTGTCTCCTTCAGGTCACCAAGTGCTCAGAAAAAATAGCCCCTAGGTTCACCTGCTGGTCGCTCACCGGTGGTGGAATAACTTCATCATCGAGCTCAACCAATCCTATGAATGACTGGTACTGCAATGGGAGCCCCTGAATCCTCAGCTTGTTGGGCTCCATCTTGCACAACAGAGTGTTGGAAAGTATCTTCAGGAAGTAGCGCATGGACGGGTGGCGGATGTTGGTGTGAGTGGCTGAGCTGGAGTTGAAGTTGCTTGTGGCTATGAGTCCCCAGAAAGCGGTCTTTCGAGGGAAGAAAGGGACGGAGCAAGCGAGGTTCTCAAGGTTTTCAAACCCGTAAACTTGGCAGAGGTCAGGAATGGTGATGTTGTATATGATGCCCCTGATGATAAAAGTCAAATAAGCCTCGGATTCCCTCTTCGCCCTCGAGTTCTGGTACATCACTCGAGCTGTGGCCATAAACTTTCAGACCAGGTCAGGATAAAGTGCATACGGCCTAGTAGCCATGGTTCCCATCCCCAGATCTCTCATCATATCCCTGATATCAGACCGGAGCCCTAACTTCTTCATGACGTCTCTGTCGACGTACCTGGTGGGCTCAATGGAAACGCCTTTCCAGTTGTTATAGTAGAGAGTGTCGTACTCATACCAGTCCTGGGACACAGCTCTGTGGGTGCACTCTCTCGAAGCTACAGGTGCCCGAGGATCAAGGTAATGCTCAAATGTGTCGATCTACTCCCCCCTCCTCTTTGGGCCAAGGGTCATGGCATATGGGTCCTGTTGGTGCCAAACTGGAGATACCAACGCTGAAACTTACTTTGGTTCTTCTCTTGTTCATCTGCAATAGCCAAAATACACAATAATCAGTAAACATAAGAAAAATGTCACAACCATCAATCGACGGTCCCTCACGGGTATCAATCGATGGTTAGTCGTGATAAAACTGGAATCTATAACTCTCAAATTGAACCAAAAATCATGTAAACTAAAATTACGAACAGTTTATAACTCCTAATGTAGTAGTCCATCACCCTAAATCGTTTTAAATTGCGATCTAAACCCTAATTTTTTTGATTTTTCTCTCAAGCCCTATAAATTCCCTAAACTAAATTATTTAGAGAACATAACATGAAATTGGTGGATTAAGTGAACTAAACAAATAGAGGGTAAAAAATCGAGTGGGTTAGGCTCAAGAATGAGCAATATCAGCCAAAATTCGAGAGAGAAATCGGCTCTAGAAATCGCAACAGTTTTGGCGGTTATGAAAAGTTCTAATGAAAAGGGGTCTTGTCAAGCTTATACAGACTCGAAACTCTTCCATCGATCGATGGTCCTATAGGGACGTTGATCGATGGTCATTTGTGTGCCTCCTATTTTAATTTAAAAGTTAACGTGTATAATATATACATATATATATATATATATTATTAGTATTATTTTATATAACTAAATTTGTTAAAAATATTTTAAATTCTAGATATTTACAAGAGGATTTCCTCCCACTCAGTGTTTGTTTAAGGTCGTAAGCTTGACAGAAAATTTAGTTTATCGATTGAGATTTGGCATCTCTAGACGCATTATCTGAGAATGCGGAATTTCAGCTTTAGCCCAGTAATGATTTACTCTTTGCCCATTCACTGTGAAGTCCTCCCCTTTCGGGTTAATCAGAGAAATCTTTCCATAAGGAGTAAATTTTCTCACGGTGAAGGGTCCTAACTAACGAGAACGCAACTTCCCGGGAAATAAAGTCAACCAAGAGTTGTACAAGAGTACTTGGTCGTTAGGTACAAAATTCCCAGAAATGATTTTCATGTCGTGATAGGATTTAGTTCCCTCTTTGTAAAATTTCGAGTTCTCGTAGGCGTGATATTTGATTTCGTCCAGTTCATTCAATTGGATTAATCTCCTTTCTGTTGCGAGTTTAGCATCAAAATTCATTGTTCTGATGGCCCATTCTGCTTTTTGTGCTAACTCAACTGGGAGATGCATGCTTTTCCATAGTGAAAATGGAATGAGGTAGTCCTTAACGGTGTCATAGACGCGGTTCGGTAGGCCCAAAGTGCATCATCCAATTTTAAAGACCAATCTTTACGGGGTGATCCTACCATCTTTTCTAAGATTTCTTTGATTTGTCGGTTGGATACTTCTACTTGTACGCTAGTCTGAGGATTATAGGGTGTTGCTACTCGATGGTGAACTCCATGTTTCTTGAGTAGTTTTCTGAACACATTGTTAATAAAATGGGTACCTCCATCGCTTATTACGATTCATGGAACTCCAAATCGGGAAAAAGATTATACTTTTGAATTTTTTTTACGACTACAACAGCGTCATTTTTCGGAGTGGCTATCACTTCAAACCATTTGGATACGTAGTCTACATCTACTAATATGTTTCTGTTTCCGTGCGAAGAATGAAAAGGACCCATAAAATCGATGCCCCAACAATCAAACACTTCAATTTCAAGTATGAAATTCTGCTCCATTTCGTATCTCTTGCTTATTTTTTCCTCTCCTTTGGCAGGATCGCACTTTGCAACGTAAGCTTGAGCATCACGAAACATAGTTGGCCACCAAAAGCCTACTTGTAGAATTTTTGACACTGTCTTAAAACTCGCGAAATGCCCAGCATAATCGGATCCATGACAATGGTACAAAATATCTGAGGTTTCGCTTTCAGCAAAGCATCGTTTGTATAAGCCGTTAAAACAATGTTTGTAAAGGAAGGGTTCATCCCAGTGATATCTCCGGATTTCTCTCGGAAACTTATTTTGTGGTATCCTTTAAAGAGTTTTGGTTATACGTCAGCTGCAAGATAATTTACTATATCTGCATACCAGGGTCAAAAAGAGGTGTTCAAAGCACCCCCCCCTGTCTTAAACTTCTACCTACGGGGAGAATCACTGTTTGAAAATCAAAGGATTGCATTTAACATTTATATCGAGTGGGATAACCATCTCGTCCTTCTTTTCAAAGATGTCACGATCTTCTTCATGTCACGAACACACATGGCCAATGAAAGTTCTGCTTGGTAGACGTTTTCTGCGTTTTCTGTGGGTAAGAAATCATCGATAGGGATGTCGTCTTCGACTCTTATTCGAGATAGGTGATCTGCGATTCATTTTCTACTCCCTTCTAATCCTTGACTTCTATTTCGAATTCCTGCAAGAGGAGAATCCATCTTATAAGTCTAGGTTTTGCATCTTTTTTGTTCATTAAAAACCTCAAGGCGGCGTGGTCGGTATGGACGATCACTATTGAACCGACTAAATAAGGGCGAAATTTTTGAAAGCGAAAACTACAGCTAATAATTCTTTTTCTTTTTTCGCGTAATTGCATTGTGCATAATGACAAAGTATTTAGCGTGCAGCTTTCTGTCCAAGAACAGCGCCTACAACGAAATCGCTAGCGTCGCACATGATTTCAAAATATCTGATTTTAATTCTTTGAAAGTTGTCAGACATTCGGGTGTGAAGTCGAACTTAAGTTCTTTACATAGGAGTGCTGTGAGAGTCTAGCAATATTTCTAAAATATTTTATGGATCTTCTTTAAAATCCAGCATGTCCTAAGAATCTTCTAATGTGTTTCACATTTTTGGGTGGTGGCAACCCTGTCATTACTTTGATTTTGGTTCTGTCCACCTCAATACCGGCTGCTGAGAGCTTGAGTCACAAAATAATTCCACTATTAACCATAAAGTTGTACTTTTCCAAATTTAGTACTAGATTCTTTTCTTCGTATCTTGCCAACACCTTGAACAGGTTATCCATGCATGTTTTGAAAGTGGGACCGTAAACTGAGAAATCGTCCACTATAGTTCGTCTTTGGGACAACATGAACTGGACTGACGCGGTTACTATCTCATATTGGGTAAATAACACTTGCATCTAGAGGTTTCATGATTTTCTTTTTTGCTACTTGTTTCAGGTTGGGGTTTAATATTCTTTGATGTTCAATGGATGATTTTGATCATCCTCTAGGTATATCCTATGCATCCATAGGTTAGGGGAAATTCCTGGAATGTCATTTAAAGAGTATCCGATAGCTTTGCGATGTTTTCGCAACTTCTTAAGCAGAAGTGCTTGCTCTCCGCTTTTCAGGTCGGAATTAATGATGACAAGATAGGATTTTTCATAAAGAAAGTAATATTTAAGTCCAGCTGGGAGAGGTTTAAGTTCAATCTTGGGTGCTTTCTCCTTACTCCAATATTCGGTCATTGAACGCTTTCGATCGACGGTAGACTCTGCCTGTCGATCAACGGTGGTCGATAAGTCAATTTCTTCGATGTTGACATTCATTAATTCTCTGTTGGCATCCATCAATCTCACATATTCCTCATCTCGAGCATCCAACACAAAAATTCCACTGTCCGGAGATGTGATTGCTCTCCCCAAGGGATCATTAGAACACATATCCATAAACGACTCTTCAACTAATTTAGAAAGGTGATATATATAGTAGGCTTGACCATCGATCAAGGGTTTCTTGACTATATTTTCCATGTTGAAAAACATTGGTATGTATCTGATATTGAGACATATATGTCCTTCTATGACATCAATGATCGCTCCGACTGTAGCCAGGAATGGTCTTCCTAATATTAGGGAATTCCTGGGTTCTTGCTCATATCTTAGCACTATGAAGTATGTAGGAATAAGACAATCATTAATGCGAATGGGCACATCTTCAAGTACACCTTCTGGAATCCTAGTGGATCTATCGGCTAAAAGTAGTGTGATCCGGGTAGACTGAAACTGAGTTAGCCTGAGGGTGATTGCAACTGAGTAAAGCATCAAGTTTACACTAGAGCCTAAATCGCAAAGTAATCTTTGGAATATCTCATTGCGGATGGTGCAATCTAGAACAAAGTTACCGGGATCAGGAAGTTTAACTGGGGTTTCTCCTTAAATAATCGCGCTAACTTCCTCGAATACCATTATTATGCTATGCTTTGTCTAACTAAATCCTAGTGATACTGCGCCTTTCACATATTTCTTGATTGCAGGTGAAACCTTTAAGGCATCGCTAAGTGGCATCTTGATCTAACTCTTTTTTTCGCTTTCGCATTACTACCAGGAAAAGGAGTTCTCGCTTGGTAGACCCTAGTTTTAACCGGTTCAGCTAATTTTAGGCTTGAGATTGGGAATCGATCAATTCTGGGTCCAGAGTGTCGATTGACGGTCTCACGATCCTCCATTTCCGTTCCTTTCTTCTTCAAGCTAGTGGGAAATTCCTCTAGGTCGTCAGAGTGGACGAACGTCGATCGGTCCTGGAATAGATCCCTTGATTGATTCTTGTCGTCCAGAGTCCATATATTATGCACTCTCAAAGTAACCCTATATGCGACTTTTTACTCTCTCAAATAAGAGGCTGAGTGTAGTACTTAGAGATCAAATCCACAGAGACTCTACGATTACACAATAGATTTATTGTTTCGAAATAAAGATAGATAAAAGTATAAATTGATGAATAGTGATTTAGGAATTGGTTTAGTTTGTAAAGATTATTGGGAAGGATTAGACTTAGGGGAACTCTCATGTAAACTAAGTATTGCTGACTAACAGAATGTTAAGAGTTTTAGGGAAGCGATGTTCTGAACTCAAACTCTAAGTTTTAGGTAATCACTCTCGTGAGTCTTAACAGAGTGTCAATCGATGGCCACTACGTGGTGTCAATCGACGCTATTCCTAAACATATATGAATTTTATGTTTGATATGTTTTCTAAACTCCTAATTCAACTCTCTTTTGTTATTAGGATTTTAGAATGTTTAAGACATAGTAAGGGTATAGCCAAGCTCTCGCTTGTGCTACAACATCCTATAATCTAAGGTTGAGGTGATCAGACTCAGCTTTAGCATTAAGATCTACTTAAACAAAGAACTAATTAGAATAACCCTAACAATTTCATAACATCAGCAAGCTATTAACTACCGTATAAGAACTCTAAATCTAACAATGAACCACTCATACATGATTGTGATAAACATGATGAATAGCTAAATGAATTGCATAGAAATAAGAATAAGAAAACAAGGGAGTTCAAGATCTTAGTCTGTGAATAGAATATATCTCTCCCTCTTAAGGTAGCCGTCAAGGTTGCAAGTATCAAAATGGCTGCAAAACAAGTGTCTCACACCAAGTCTCCTTTTGCCAAACAGCTAAGAAACCTAATAAATAGTCTAAAATGTGGTCGGGGACTTATCTTGCAAATAATAGAACTTCTGGATAAAATTGTGATTTCTTAAAATCTTCTATTAACTCGCGGTAGTGTTGACCGTCGATCGATACTCAAGGGATACATCGATCGATGGTTTATGCTTATTCTGGTTCTGGCTTTGAGTTTTCAGCTAAGCATTCTTCAATGCTCCAGAATGATCTAAAAGCTCCAATTGCTTCCACTGAGTACTTAAACCTGTAAAGACTCTAAAATAATACAAATTGCGTATAAAAAACTTTAAAACCGTATATATATCATGGGTGAAATCAGGTAAAAACCATGACATATCACCGCTGTTGAAGGCTGCGAGCAAGGTTTCTTGGATTAGCCTGCATTCATTTGTTTCGTGTCCTTTAAACTTATGGTACGTGCATAATTTCTCCAAATTAACATAGCCGGAGGAGGTGGCAGGAGCTGATGGTTGTTCGTCATTTTCTCGGTCCCAGTGGTTCCAACCTTTTCCTCAAATGACCACTGTAGAACGAAGTAATGCTTCTTCATCAACGACATAGACCAAGCCTTTATTCTTTTCCATTTTTTCATAGGTATAATTCTGGCGAGGTTCACGCCGAACATCAAGAATTTTGGTTAAGGCATGTTTTGAGGCACTTTGCTTGCTGAGGATTGAAATGGCGACTTTAAACTTTTCCATGAAGTCTCATAGAGTTTTTCCGGAGGTTTGGGACATTTTCCATAGATTGAAAGCGGTCACCCCTTGGCAAGTGAACATAATATAATGTTTAAGGAATGCGGAAAACAGGTCGTGGAAGCTGTCAGTGGAGTTCTCGTCCAGCCCAGAAAACCAAGTTAAAGCTGGGCTGGCGAGACTTTCAACGAAGATCTGGCAGAATCCAGTATCTCTCTCCTCGTGTGGAAGTATGCTCGTCCCATCGCTATGTTGAAAGCGGTTACATGGTTAGTGCGGCATCTTTTGTTGTTGGTTTTGAGCCAGATGTCTGTACGGTATCTCCTTTGGTTGGTTTAGTGGCCCCAGTCGTCTGCTTTACTCGGGGGGGGGGGGGGGGGGGGGAGGTAAGAACAGCGACTAGGGGAAGCGAGCTGTGTGTTTGTCGCCTTTTGGGCTTCTTCCTGTTTAGCGAGGCGCACCATGATGGTGTCCATGAAATCGGACATGGTTGGCGCACCATAGGTTCCGGTTCTTCGCGGAGGTGGATTCATCGGGAATCATGCTGACCTTTGGTAACACTACTTTGTTTTACCCTATGGTGGGCGCCAACTATTTGAACCAAGTTTGGTTGGGACTCGTACGGTAGGACCTAACTCGTTGGTGGGTTAGTTCAAAGGCATTTTATTAGATCGGTAAAGAGTATCAGTTACAAGTAAGAGAAAGTGAAAAGAAACGTAAGTTGGTGCTCGAAGAGCTAGCCAAGAAATTACAATTCGGCAAGAATACAAGTGAGTAAAACCCTACAATCTAGCCTCCAAGTGAGTATCTTGATCTTTGGATCCCCTCCTATGTTTTCCTAGTCCTCCCTTTATAGGCCGTTGTTCCTCCCCTTCTCGCCCTCGGTCACCATATTCTAAGGGGATTTATCCTCCTCGGGGAGAGTGACTAGGCCGACAAGTCGGCTTATGAGCCGATCTGGCGCAGCTCTTCACGAAGCCGAATAAAGTAATCTGGAGGCGAGTATCACTATTCAGTCGAAGGTCGCTTAGCTAGGCTCTCTTCGGGCCAACTCTAGCAAACCAAATCCTCTATTTCTTGGGCCTTGTGGAGGGATATGATTCATCTCCTACAAATACTTTCTTAGGTTATGACTAGGGATGTTGTATAGGGCTTTGATTTTAGGGCTGGCCCGAGCCCATAAAAAGAATTAAGAACCCTAACCCTATTATATTACTTCTGAAATATTTAGGGCTCATATAGGGCTGGGTTTAAAAATAAAGGGTTTTCTTAGGGTTGAGCCCTAAAAGAAAAGAAAAAATTATGCTATCACTTTTGTAAACGACGTCGGTTTGTTACAGGTTTGTAGGGCTTCTCTTCTCCATCTCTCATCTTCTCATCTCCGCTGAAAAAACGTAACCCTCTTATCTTCTCATCTCCTCCGCCGAAAAAAGACGCAACATCACCTTTCTTCTTTCTTTTTTCGTCGACCATCTCTTCAAAGGTTTGTGTATGATTGATTGGTCTGTGAACATGAATTCGATGTTGATGACGATGTTGTCTTTGTTAATGTCAATCCTTTTGTTTTCACCGCAGGTACCAAGCTCGTGGCCTCTCCTCCTCCCACCACCTTCCTCTCCATTGGTATTGAATCAAATCTCAAATCTTTTGAGTTGGGTTTTGTGTGTTTATGTGTTTATGTGTGTATGAACTTTTTTTTGTCTCAAATCTGGAATTTTTTAATCTGGTTTGATGTGTTTAGGATCCATATGTTTCTGTCTTGATGCTTTTGAAATTTGCTGTGACAAAAGAGACGAATATAATTGGCCTGTAATAGCAAATGTATACGTTAGAAACATCAGCAACCAAATTAAAATGCGTCTCACTCTAATATTGTTTTGTTTTTATAGCAATTTACAAAGCTTTTTTAAAATTAATTACTCGTAGAAACATACAAGAATCCTTTTTAGCTTAGTAGTAGTAGCAGCTATGGTACAATAGGTGGTGGACCATCACGTCATACATGAGAGCAGATAGATTCAGCACTCCATCAATGGCACTCTTGAATGCTATCTTCTGTGTTACTCGTTGATTGTTCTTTGTTATCTTTGAGGCTTTAGTATTGTTCTTTGTTCTCTTTCTTTAGTATGTAATGTTTGAGCTGCTTCTGGTTTTTGCGAACTAAGGTTCTAGTGTGTTTTTAGCTAGAAACTGAGAGCATGCGATTTTAGAGCATGCATTTAACATGATTTGTTTTTTTATAATATTGGATTTTGATCTTGAAGGAATAAACATGCTCTTGAAGGTAGAGAATGAAACTGGTTGCTATCCAATTGCAGTCTTCAAGGAGCATATATGTGAAAGAAGATCTTATTTATTCACAGTTTGAATATATTTGTTTAAGATGCTACAAAAACTTGAAGGCTTTGTAATTGTATTGTTGTAGCTAGCTGAAGCAAAGCACTTATTTTATTTTTTTAGTTAAGAAGAGAAAACAACTTTGATTATAACTTTATATAATTTTATAATCAATATAAATAATATTATAAATTTATAAGTCATAAGAAATATATTATTAGAAACTATTTTATTTGATTTGTGTTAGTATATGAAATAATATATATATTTTATAAGAAATTATAATAAAATGTATTCATATACAAAAATTATAAAGGGCTAAAAAAGGGCTAAAAAGGGTTTAACCCTATTTTACATAGTTTGATGGGCTCTAAAATGTTTAGGGTTCATTTAGGGCTGAGCTTAGACTAAATAAGGACTGGGTTGAGCTGGGTTACCCTATACAACATCCCTAGTTATGACCAATAACCTTCGGAAAGGCATACATACGCGTAAAACGATTTGGAACTATTTTATCAATTAAGATAATTTGTGGAATTTAAAAACGTAATAATAAACACAAATATGTATTTTCGCTGCCATAAATATAAGGAAAATTTTCATTAAATGAAAAACAAGTATTTAGAAGATTATTTATGGAATCAACATTTCCACATTATATGATAATAACATTTTTCTTATAAACCATTAATTTTTTTTTAAAATGATGAATGTTAATGAAATAAATAAAATTACATTAAAATTTTTGTTTATAATATTATAAGATACAAATATAAAATTATAAGTATATTTGAAAATAAACCAAATAACTGTGATAAAAAGTGAAGTGTTATCTAATAAATTTAATTTATTTATATACCTTGTAATAATTAGTTTAATTATTAATATTTTCATTTCTAATAATAGATTAATGAATATATAATATATTTTGATCTATATAATTTATATTTGGTCATTCTGCCAGTTTTATCCAATCTTATAAGAGAAATCCAACTACAGCTTTTATTTGGCAGATTTTAATATTATCACATGTTTATTATTTTTTTCGTGGTTTTGTGATCATACCGTGTTTACGAAACAGAAAACATTATTTAGGAGTCTGCCCCTGCAATGCTAAATTATTATTTTTTCCGATTTTATCCTTCGCGCTTGCCCACCCAAGGTCAATAGCTCTGTCAGCCTCTCTGAAATCTTTTGTAAACCTATTTGTGCTTACTGTTATGTGGAGTGTGTAATCAAGAGTAGCATTCGTTCAGACGAAAAGCACTCCAGTATCAAGAGTAGCATTCCTTTTTCAATCTCTATCTCAGATTTGTTTTTCCTTCTACCATATTACTTGAAAAGAATTTTCAATTATTGCGATTTTCGTTTTTTGTACTTTTATTTTTCAAATAGACATTGACCACTTGATCGTTCAAAACTCATTACTTCCCATCACTATTCATCCTCATCTTCTTCTTCCATCTTCATTTTTCTCTTTACAAAGGAAATCGTATACTTCGTCATGGCGTTAATTTTCTCCCGTGGTGGACGGATATATTCTTTGTTAGATGATACATAGTTTGTTAGCTAGTATATATTTTATTAACATTTAAGTTTGACGATATTAACTTCGTTATCTAGATAATATTCATGTTCAATTTTATCTGATTTTACATTTTCTACTCTTTCGAATACATATTTTGCTAGTTGTTACAACAATGCACTGTTGATTTATAGAGAATAATTAAGATGCTATAATATATTTGTCGTTAATAAATACATAGGTTGTTATTTGATAAATGATTTGATTAATGGTTTATCAGTAAACATGGTTTGATATATTGTTTGTTAGCTTATAGATGGTTCGATAAATGCTTTGTGAGTTAATATTTTATTTAATAAATAGTTTGTGATTTGATAAAGGATTTGTTACATGGTATATATTTTTTAAATGTTGTGGAGAATTGATTGTTATCCGATTAATGATTTATTATCTGGTACATATTTTGTTGCGGATGCGGATAAATGATAAATGGTTGGTAAGCTAGTACAAAACTTGTCCTTAATTGATACTTATGTTGTGTAGCTATTAAATAGTTTGATAAATTGCTTTTAGATGAGAGAATTGACAAGTGTGACTCAAAACTTGGAGTCAAACCCAAAAGAATACTCAAACTTGGGTCAAAGGCAAAAGTAACTTAAAAGGCTATTGAAATTACAACTATCCCCTTGTTTACAAACAAAAAAACAGAATTTTTTTTACGTTTCTAACCCTCGCAAGTCGTCTGTTCAGACGACTTAACTTAAAGTCGTCTGGACAGTTATTCTTAAACATAATTTAAAATTTTTGTAAAAAATATTTTGATAAGTGAAAAATGGGAATTATGTAATTAACATATGTCTTAAGAGATATAAATTAAGATATAACAAATTTCAATTGTTTTCAGCATAGATGAGTGAAAATAGTTAGTCATGATATTCTTTAGTTTATGTTTCATCAACATATGTTGTAGTATTGTATGTGTTCTTAGGGTTAGATTTTGGAAAGCATTAAAACCGTTTTTGAAAAATTTAAAAATTACCTAAGCGTGTTCATTTCTGTGTATAGTAAACAGTATTGAAGTATAATTTGATTTTATAATGTGGTTAGTTAGTTAATTTAGTCATTTTAGTTTAGGGTTTCATTTTAGGGTCTAGGACGACTTAACATTTAGTCGTCTGTAAACGGACGACTAAATATTAAGTCGTCTGATGTACATTATCCGCCAGACGAATTATTTGTAAGTCGTCTAAACCGGACCAAACCTTAAATTTTTCCACTGTACTTTTAAAGCTAACCGGATTATTTACCCAATATATAAGGTGATTTTTTTTTGTGTTAATTTTTCGCAAAAACCCTAACAGTTCTCTCTCAAAGGCGATATCAAAGGCGATTTCGAGTTCCCACTATTTCCGAACAAACCATCGTTCTCAACGTTGGCTATCTATCTCACTTCATTCTCACCGTTCTCACCGCCGCTTCCTCTACGACCTTAGCGCCGCCGCTTCTTCTAGCGCCGCCGCTTCTTCTAAACCCTAGCGTCGCCGCTTCCTTTGTTGTTTAGTTAGGTTGGATGTTGTTTTCCTCTCATTTTACGGTTACGATTTGTGATTTCAAGCAATTTGTGGATATTTTCATTTCAAATTAGGGTTTCAAAGATTGGGGATTTCAATCGATTTGTGGTCTAGTTAGGTTGGATGTTGTTCTCCTCTCATTCGTCTGGTCAGCTTTCAAATGTTCTACTGGAAGTCTTGGTAGACTTATAATTAAGTCGTCTGGAAAGTCTTCCAGGTGGACGACCCAGACGACTTAATCTAAGTCTTTCAGGTGGACGACCCAGACGACTTAGAATTAAAATGTTTCCAATTCGTTTCTTGTTTGCAGATGGCGAATCAGCATGAACCTCACTTCTTGAAGCCTCTGCTTCCTGGTTTCGACTGTGGCGTGGTATACACACGCTCTCTATTTCTCCTCTGTTGACTTGTAGACAATACCACTTGCCTTCTACTCAAAACACATAGAAGGCAAGCCGAACCAAGGAAAATGGACACTACGATCGGACGCTTCACATCAAACTTGGGAAGTTATACAAGAAGGAAGAAGACTCACCGATTGTGACACCCCCGATCGTAGATGACCGGAAATGACAC
>CAJHQQ010001175.1:0-111054 GCA_905132885.1 Moricandia moricandioides
TGAACATGTTCAGGAACTGAATCTCCCGTTGAATACTTCCTCCTGGAGTGAAGAGGATCTCAAAAACCCTGCAAAGCTGTACGAGAAGACAGTTCTTCTCAATGCGCAAAGAGAAATCGCAGACAAGATCTTGGATGCACAATGGGAAGCCAAGTGGCGTCAAGAAAAGGTTGATCATAAGGAACATCTTTGACACATTCTTGATTCTAAATGCATAACACGTTTTATGATCCTCCTTTTGTTTTGTAGGTGGAGGAAATGCTGGAGGAGAAGGTGAGACCGTTCATCCAAGACTCAAGCATGGCTGTTCTTCCGCAGCCCATCTTGTTAAAGTCGCAGAAGACTAATCAAAAGGTAGCAAGTGAATCAGTTACAGTAAATAAGGTTTCTCCAAATTACAACATACAAGAAACTAGGATCATGTTTGCCTCTTAATGCATAGAAGTTTGTGTGATGATCTATGAATTCATTAAACCATTACCATTCTCCATCAACTCATTTGTTATATGACATTAACTTATCTCTCTTTTTCTGACACAGGGAAACCGGCAAAGGAAGTGGTGGTTCTTTTAACCGTCCCGGTTTATCAGAACAGAGCCAAGATAAATGAATTTTGAATCGAGTTTGTGCTTCATTTATGAAAATATGTTTTCGCAGTGACCTGGTGAGTCTCAGATATGATACACTTGACAACTTGAGCCAGTGTCTATCTTTATATTACAAAAAATATTTGTTGTTGAGAACAATCTTTATTAGGGCTAGTATTTTTATCCGTTAAATTTGATTCGATTCGTTATTCGCTTCGATTCGATTTGGAAAATTCAGATATCTGTAAGTCGTCAAAGCGAAGTAAATACTAAAAGTTAATATTCGTTAAAAACAAAACAAACCATAAATAATAAAAAATTCAAAGTCAAATATTTGATTGCATCTGACATTATACAAATAGATATATATCTACAAATAAATATAGATATTTATATGTATAATTTTATAAAACCATTATTTTAATATATTATTTTATTAATTTTATTTAAAATTACTTATAAAATCTTTATAAAAAAATATTTTAAAAAAAATTTGTATGTTTATAAGAAAATTTGATCAATTTTAGAAGTTTATGGAACCTATAGTTTTTTAATTTTTATTTTCATTTTATATTATGCAAAATATTTTTTTGAAAACAATTTTTTATAGTTTTTTTTAAATTTTATTTATATTTAAATAAAATAGATAAAATATCTATAAATATCTATAAATATTCATAAATATTTTAAAAATATCCGGATATCTAGAAAATCAGATATTCATATTTTTAGAAATAAAACAAATAAAAAAATCAGATATTGAAACAAATAAAAATTATGAGGTTATTCCGATGTGACCACCCCTAATCTTTATATGACCAATTCATCGCGTATTCCACGTGTACCACTGCTCTTTTTCCATGTCACTGTTGTACCTCTCATGCTTTCAACTTAATTTGCTGTCGACCATCGTCATCTCCATTACATACGTGTGGTTTCATGTGTGGTTACTACCTTTTTCAACTTAATCATATGTAACATCATTTTGAACATAGACCAGTTTTTAAGAAATATATTTGTTATGCACACGTATCATCAATAGATTATTAGATAAGTATAATATCAAACTCGTCTCTAAAAGTAATAACAATAATTAATTAACGGCTTAGCTTTTTGGTCTTGTCTTCTTGTGGAAAATATGTTAGGATTATATTTGTCTTAATCAACATCATCTAACTCGAGAACCGCCTGAAAAAGCGAGGACTATCTGGCATGGGGTTTTTATAAAAATATTATATGATGTGTAATTATCTAGTTGAATACCATAGAAAATTATTATTATTAGTTTAAGGAAACTGGATGTTGTCTGTCACTTACGTGGAGAATTGGTATGTATAAATTTAAAATGTGATTTAAACATGCATTATGGACCGTCCAAACCCTTCACTACAAGTATATACTTTACTCGTTTTCAAATTTGCATTTAATACTATAAATTACTTAGGTTACGGTACCATCTATTTGGCCGTTGAATTATATATACAAGCATTTGCACTGACACATCGTATGCATTTATTTGGGAATAAAAATCTATTAGTGTTAATTGATTTGAACGAGTATCATAGACAAAATTTAGATACCATTAAAACCGTATAACGCTTGTGACGAAACTAATAGTTGTAAACCGGAGAGAAGATTATGGTTTAGAATATTTATGAAAATGATTTTTTTAGAAACTAAATTTAGAAAATAATATCAAATTTGTGATAAATTAAAATTCAATTAGATATGGAGTGTTTTATCACAAAAGCTATTAAAATATGTCGTGAAAGTTCTCAGAAATGTCATCTATTCTCTAGATATCTCTAGTCACATAATTAGAAGATAGTTACGGTGATTTCCAAAACGACACATGGCTTTAAGAGTGATTGTATCAAAGTAATACACTGTATTAGAGTGATTGTATCAAAGTATTTAGTATCATCTTGACCGGCAACATCTTGACCCACAATTACAGCGATAGTGACTGAAATCCATTTTGTATTAAGTATCACTTTAATATATATATTTTTTTTATAAAAAGAATGTTATTTTAGAATTTCAGTAATTTGATATTAATTACAAATGTATTGATTTAAAATTTATTTATTTTAAATACTATTGGTTGAATATGTGTAATTAATAAAAATTTAAATGCATTTCAATTATTTTTTAAATTTATGTGAAAAATACCAAAATGATATTTTTTATGAAATAAAAAGAGTATTGTTTTGAACATAAAATACTGAAAACATTGTATTTGAATGTGAACATTAATTATATCCTTTTCATTTAAATTATGAAATGTTTATTACAAATGGCCAGCCATAAATAGTTAAATATCAATGATTCTTTTTGGTTATAATTTTATTAAAAAAAAGCGTTTTCGTGAACATATTCAATAAATTTCGTGATTATCGCCGACCTATTTAGAACCTTTTCTCTTTTTTGCAGATTCTTTCTAAAACTTATCGACAACAAGAAGAGGCTTTGCACTTTTGATTTTCTAACAGTGTTTTAAGCAAACTTATTAAGCAGCCAGGTTTACATGTTACCTAAATCTATAAACAATTGAATTTAAAAATGAAAAACTGTCAACTCATATTTGTTAAAATCAGTATTCTAAATAGTGTTTATAAAGTTTAAGGCTAGGCACTTCCGCTTTTTTTTTTTTTTCAAAATCGCCTATAGATAATAAAATAATACAGTGTAAAGTTTATAACTTAAAATGTAAGATAATCAAATAATATAAATTTTATTATTTCTAGATTATGATATTTTATATTTCATACAATAGTATATTGTTTTCATTTTGTAAACTGTTAGACGCCTATATAATAATCTAGATTATTTTTTTGTGTGAAAAGGCTTTATAATAATCTAGATTTTCTATTAGGCATTATAAACGTTAGGCAGTGAATCATGCTGGTTTAAATAATTTAGTTTCGGCAAAATAAAGGAAGAAAAACATAAACCTGATAAATATTTGCATCTCCCATACTCATCTACTACACTTTAATTAAATCGGAGGTTCATTTTATTTAAACATGGACAAACGCATATAAATAAATCATGCAAGAGTCAGAATGATATAATGCATAAAACAAACACATATTATCAAAAGAAATATATTTGTTTTTTGACTAAACTTTAAAAGAAAAATATTTGTTTTCCCGCATACCATCTACTAATTAAAAGTCTACCAAATTTTAATCAAATCGGATGTTCTTTTTTATTCAGTAATGGAACTAACGCATATAAATAAATCATCGTAAAGAGTAGAATGATATAAGCCTTAGGAAAACAAACACAGCGATATTAATAACAAAAACAATAGTCCAATAATGCAACAAAATAATAAACAGATAAAAAGCAACGCAACAAAGAAATGTAAATCAAACAAGAAAGACCATTTGTTAAAGCTCAAGCGAACATTACAACAGTAAAAGCCACAGTTAATATTGTCGTCATAACCGAAGTAACGGCCACATCACTTGCTGCGCTTTTGGGACTTGCCGCCGGCGCATTGCTGTTATCGGCTGGAGTTGATTGAGAAGGAGTTGGCGACGACGGTGGAGTATTCCCAGGCGCTGGAGAAGCCGGTGAATGATCAGGCGTTGGAGTTTTTGACGGAGCGTTCCCTGGAGTGGTTGGAGAAACAGGGGAGTTAGCTTTTGGAGGTTGGACCGTTGCCGGAGCCTTCGCCGGTGCAGGTGGAGAAACAGGGGAGTGAGCTTTAGGAGAGTGAGCCGATGATGGAGCTTTCGACGGAGAAACAGGGGAGTGTGACTTTGGAGCTTTCGCCGGTGGAGAAACAGGGGAATGAGCTTTTGGAGACTCGGCCGTTGACGGACCCTTCGCCGGAGAAACAGGGGAATGAGACTTGGGAGGATGAGACTTGGGAGGATGAGACGGTGCAACTGGAGGAACAACAGGTGTATGTGCTTTTGGAGGTTGAGCCGTCGAAGGAGGTTTCGCCGGAGAAATAGGAACTTGTCTGATGGAGATGACAACGACGGTCAACTTCTGTCCCTTCTGACAGTGATCTTTATTACCACTAATGAAATAAAAATAACCAGATCGGTTCAGAGCAACCTCTGTCTCTCCGTTATCAAACTTCTCTAGTGGATTCCCAACGTTACAGCCATCGTAATCTGCTTTCATCACTTGTTGCACTGAGTCCGATCCCTTCGCATACTTAAAGTCTGCAAAACATCAGTCCCAAAGATTAAAAAAGATCAAAACCACAACAAAACAAATAACCTTTAACCAATATAAAGGAGCTTACAGAGAGTATCATTGACTTGGAAACGGTTTCTTTCAGCCCAAGTATGGTAACTCTCGGGTGGATTCATGACCCAACCGCGGCTACCTCCGACGTCAAACCGACGTGCATCAGCGGCCGAGAAGAGGGTCGCAAGAGAAGCGAGGATGATGAAAGAAAACAAGAGACTTTTCATGAGGGACACCATGGTTTTTGAGAGGCGGCTAAGATGGGAGATCTAAGAATAGGTTTTTGTGTGTGTTTGTTTTGTGATTTGTGGAGTAGTGATTATATAGAAGCTTACAATTTGTGAATCTTACAGAAATGGAAAGCAAATATTGTGACAGATTACTCTTGCTTTCTTTTCTTTTATAAAAGATTTAATACTTTTGGCAATGAATTAGGATTTTGAACGTTGGGAAGAAAATTTTAAGGCATTTATGTTTAGACGTGTGAGAATTGACTCACGTATTAACCCATTTACTTTTACAGCTTTGGATTTTTACCAACTTTTATTATTTTCTTCGTATTAAGGATATTCCCTAGGGATGGATAATTGTTAATGGATTAATCCAATCATATCCAAATCATGGATTTTAGTGATAGAAAAATTGAGTAGAAATGAAATAATGGATAAAATGAATTAATAGATGGGATTAAGATGGTTTCAATTGGAATGAATAATCAGTTATCCATAACCAAACCAATAAAATTTATTTTATTTTTTATCAATTTTTACTATTCACTTTTGGTTAAAAATATCTCCAAAATGTCAAGATGGATAAAAGTTAATGGATTAATCCAATATAATATTTTTTTAACAGCAAACACCATGTTTTATTATAAGATTTAAACAAGTCAACCTTGGGAGCTAACCATTTCGAAATCATATAGTTACATAAGAGAATTTCAAATTTTGAGCATGAGTGCGCTTAGCAAAGAGGTCGGTCTTTACATTGGAGTTGCGAGCAATATAAAAAAGAGAAAAACCAACAAAAAAAAGCGTAAATAAACGAACTCATTCTATTTTGAGACTAGAGATAGCTATTCTTCTTCATCATTGATCAAAATTACCAATGGGAAGCAATCCAATTCAAAATGCATTGATGAGATACCCACATCAGAGAGTATTCCATGGCCCATAAAAGGGAGGAGAACTCCGCACACAGAGGGGATATGACATGATCCTTCCCGTAGAGATGTATCTTCAACTCCATATCTATGACGAAACCACCTCCAAAGACTTTTGAGTTTTCCACCCAAGATGCATCCACTTGGCAACTTGGTAAATGTGGCTCACTCCGACCATTTTGTTGAATCCTAGGTGTAGCGGACATCAAACTAGCTTGTTGTATCATTTGTGCCACCCTCCATTCATCAGCTTCTTGGGCTGCATGACTCACAGTGTCTAGAGGGAGGATCTCTTTTGCATCAACAACTTTTTCGTTCCTTGATTTCTATATAAACCATAGAATCCATTGAAAGTGTGCAATCAATGTTTTGTTGACTCCATCCCTTTTCACGAGTAAGAGGAGATCATCAAAGTTCTCATCGAGAGAATTCCTCGGTAATTGGTTGAGGCTTTATATGTTGTGGACGTCTATTTTTATTTCTAGAGCATTATGCCAAAAAAGAAACATGCTTTAACTTTTAAAAATGAATCTTCAACCAAAACATCATAAAATAAAATACAATAGCTCTTAAAATTAAAAATTTTACTGCTTTTATTTAGTACTTTGATTGTTTTTAAAAATAATTCTACAAAAAAAAAATACAAAGCTAAAAACATAAAATTTAAATTCTAAAGCAAAAAAACATAAAGCCACAACTTCAAACAAGCAAGACCTTAATAGATAGAAAATTGTGTACAAATGGATTAGTGGATAAAATAGATTAATCGATTTAGTAGATTAAGTAAAAATGCTTTGAATTGGAATGGACATTGAATTATCCATAGTCAAACCAATAAAATTTTATAACTAACATAAACTCAAATCAAATATATAACAGCAGATAACCAAATCAAACTTCTAAATCAATTTTACTAACCAAGATTTTTCTATCATATATCTAAATAAAGTTTAATAAACCAACGCTACCCTATATTTCTCACATATATAAACATTATATTAGTTTTTTTCATTAACCAAACTTAATCTTGTATTTTTGTCAAAACCATAAAAGAAAGTTTTTCTGTGAAAACCGTAAAATCATGTTTTTCAGAATAAAATCACAAAATCGGATTTTCTTGCTAAAATCACATAATAATGTTTTCTACCAAACTGCTAAAAAGTTGTGCTTTCCTGCTAAAGTAAAAAAATCATGTTTTCCTATGAAACCTCAAATTAATTTTCCCGTCAAAATGTGAAATTAATTTTTTTCTATCAAACCGCAAAATTATATTTTTCGCTAAAACCATAAAATCATATTTTTCTACTAAAACTGCAAAATTATGTTTTCTCGCTAAAATCGAAAATCATGTTTTCCTACCAAAATCACAAAATTCTATGTTCATCCATAAGTCCATAAGTGCAAAATAATGGTGTTTTTTAAACAATAAAATCTTATTTTCCCACCAATACCATAATGTCTTTTTCCCCCGCTAAAAAAACTAAAACATGTTTTTCGTTGAAATTGCATAATTGCGGTTTCCACCCAAAAAACAAAAAACAAAATTCTGCCAAAATCAAATAAATATTTTTCTCTCATAGCTTTAAAATCATGCGTCCAAATTGCAAATTTTGTTTTTTCCTCTAAAATATTAATATCTTGTTTTCCGCTAAAACCGCTATAAATGTTTGTAGATTTTTTGAATATTTAAAGGTATGGAAAAGGCTAATTTAACATTAATTCATTAGTTTATTTCTTGAAGGACTTTCACTTTATTTTAATTACTAGTTTATTTTTCATACATGATTTACCCCTGAGTCATTTGTTATCAAAAATAATAATTACAAAAATGTCATTATTCACATTATTATTTGTCTATGTTATATTTAGCCACAAACCTATATTTATTTTTATTTGGTGACAAATTTATCTGAAGTTTAGAATTAATTAGATTTTTACAGATTTATTATGGATTTCACTTTTAGTCACAAGTTAATTAAAAATTTACAGAGTTAATTAGATTTAGTTTCTTTGATCACAAATTTATTAAATTTTGACAGATTTATATAGGATTTGATAGATTTTTTTCCCTTTCGCCACTTATTTATCTATTTTTGATAGATTTATTTGAGATTTGACTGATTTATTATTTTTTGACCATAGATTTACTTAATTTTTACAGAATTATTATGGATTTAATATTTGTTTATCCTTTAGCCACAAATATATTTAAAAATTGATATATTTATTTTACTTTGGCGACAGGTTTAATAAACATTTACCAGATTCGTTAAACATTTATTAAATTCCACTTAACTGACTTTTTTATTGAAAACATATTTAAACATTAAATTATGAATTATTTTAGTGTACCAATAATTTCAATTGAAATAAACCAAAATTTTACTAAGCAAAAAAATAAGTTAAGTACACCGAAATCCCCTATATATATTAATGGGATTTTTTCAAAAACAACCTAAAAATTCAAGTCAAACCCAAAACCAACCTCTTTTTTTTTTAGTTACTATTCATCATTGAATTTTCCATAATACCCATAAGTTTTTGAATTATTTACAAATTTGCCATTATTATTTATTTATTTATTAATTTCGAAAAATACAAAAAACCAAATACACCCTAAACATTTCTTCTTAATTACAACTATGCCATTATCATCAATATTTTCAACCACCATGAACCACCATTTTTGATCTCTTAAAGCTTTAGAATTGAATTTTCAACCACTTCTTTTTCATTTGAAGCAAGCAAATCTTCATTTCCTCTCATTTTCTCTACATTTCCATCTAAAAATCTCTCTTAACCTTCATTTTCATAAACATAAACTTCATAATTTCGTATTTTTCACTTGTGAATCATCAAAAATGTTTTCTTTTGGTCATTATTGGAGTTTGGATGGTTGAAAAGGCTGGAAACGAGCTTCACACTGCAAAAAGGTAATTATTTTCATGGTTGAAGTCGTTTCTCAGATTTGTGTTGCGATAGTAGACTGTTTTATATGTCTACGCCCTTATGTAGACATACAATGCAGTCTGTTTGTCAACGCACATGTCAGTTTTGCAATTGACTAAACGGATTTTTTTTTGTAACGTAGCCTTCCCCGATAGTCTACATCTTAACCTTTGACAACAAAAACAAAAAAATACGTAGACCTACAAAGACGACTACGCAAAAGAGGTTAGTTTTGCATTTGAATGAACTTTTGACTTTTCATAAGTAGACTTCAACATAAGTCTACGAAGCGTAGACTGCCGAAGAAGTTTACTTAAGGTCAGTTTTGCATTTGACCAAAATTTTGACTGCGTTGAAAACGTTAGTTTTGTGTTTGACTAAAACTTTTTAAAATTAATTATTATTTTTTTAATATGTAGACTTCAGATGCAATCTTCTCTTCCAAAAAGAAAATGTAGACTACCCGTGAAGTCTATTTTTTTATTTTGGTCAAATGCAAAACTGACTCGTCGGATTTGAGAGTAGACTTCTTGCTAAGTCTGCAAATCTGTAGACGTTCATTTTAGTCTATCCCCTAAAAAGTCAAACATAGTCAATTGCAAAACTAACCTCATTCAAAAAAACTAAAACATGTAGACTGTATATTTAGTCTACCTCTGAAAGTCAAATCCTGAAAAATTCTGGTCAATAGCGAAAACTAACCTTTTTGAAGTTGTAGACTGAAAACGAAGTCTGCTTATATAAAATCACAACTTTTTTTCAACTATAAAAAGTAACCCGTAAAATGGTCAATTGCAAAAACTAACCCAAAGAGTAGACCTATCTGACCGTCTACGGATGTAAACTGAAAAGAAAGTCTACCACGTTGTAGACTGAACATGGAGTCTATTTTGAAATTTACATTAAAAGTTAATTTGTGTACTATGCATTAATTTTTTTCACAATTTTTTTCGTTTGAAAGTGTGTAATAGTTAATCTTAATGGGTTTGAGTGATTTTGGATAGAAAAATGTTGTAATTATGAAATTATAATACTTTTGATTTTGCTATATTGCTAGGAAACAATTGTAGACATATTAGTAAGTCCACGTTAATTGTCACAATGCAAACAACCATGTCACATCCAAACTGTCCAAGTTAAGCCAGTGTTGTCTTACTGCATTGGATGTTGTCTTATGTATTATCTCTTATGTGTTGAATTGATCAATTGTATTATTGCTTTGGATGGTGTCTTATTGCTTTGGATGTTGTCTTATGTCTTATGTATTTAACTTATCAGTTGTATTGTCGCTTTGGATGTTGTCTTATTTGATGAACTTTTGTTGAAATCGTAGGTCTTAATTTTTCTATTACTTTGAGTTCTAATGTTACTTTCTGTCGTGCAGACCAACATGTTAGTCTTCTTGAACAAAAAGTAGACTTCTTTTTAAGTCTCTTATAAAGAAAGACTAATATGTAAATCTCTGGATTGTATTGGAATTGTACTTTTGGTCGAATATGAATTAAAATCTCTGAAAGAAGAGTAATATACTGATACAAATGATGATATTTGATATATAGTCGAGTACCAGACTTCTATAAAAGTCTTCTGTAAAATAAGACTAATACTTAATTCTGCTGCAAGCAAATTACATAAGCTTGTTACAACCATATGTCTGGTACAAAAGCCTGATACAACTGTCTGTTACTCACAGTTCTTGAGCTCCTCCCTAGAGTATACAACCTCGATAGGAAATCAAATTTATCCATTTTGTAACATGCACCAAGAAGACACAAACAAAGAATTATATAAGTGCATTCTACACGAGAAGTCTACAATTTAAAATAAAGCCTACACGAGAAGCCTATAAATTCAAACATCAGTGTACTACAAATTCAAAACATCAGTTTACATGAGAAGTCTACAAATTCAAAATATCAGTTTACAAAATTCAAAATATCAGTCTACAAATTCAAAATTTCAGTCTACAAATTCAAAATTTCAGTCTACAAATTCGAAAATTCATACTACACTTCAAAATGAAGTAGACTCACCGGAAGCAGAAAAATGGATTAGAGAGGATGCAATGCTCATTAGAGAAATGGATCTAAGACTGACCGACTCAGATCTGAATCAAAAGAAACTAAAAGGTTAGTAAACAAGGATGAGCTTGTTAGGTTATTAGTTAAACAAGAGATAGAGATGACACAAAGACGTACGTTGGAAAGATGAAGTAGAAGCCATGATACTGACCGGAAGCAGAGATTTGGACGAGAAGCACCGTTCCTTAGAAGTCGCCGGCTCAGATCTGAAAAGAGAAAAAGGTAAATGTGGTCACTTTTTATCAACAGAGAGGTAAAAGGAGACATTTAACTTACCAGAGCAATGGAGGAGACAGAGACGAAGCGGATGGGAAACTGTGTGGATCGAGTTCGCCGGAAATCTCGCCGGAAATCGCCTAGAGAGATATACGGCGAAGATTAGTTTTTTTCTTTACCTGAAAAGCTTGAGAAATCGTATTTATATACTAGGTTAAATTGTGTGTAGACTGAAAAAAGGTCTACATATATGTAGACTTTATAATATGTCTACGAACCCCTTAACCACAAATCTCAAACCGTAAATGTTTTATTTAATCATCAAATTATATTGGTTAAATCCGGTTAGGTTAAATTGTGTGTAGACTGAAAAAAAAGTCTACATATATGTAGACTTTATAATATATCTACGAACTCCTTAACCACAAATCTCAAACCGTAAATATTTTATTTGATCATCAAATTATATTGGTTAAATCCGGTTAGGTTAAATTGTGTGTAGACTGAAAAAAAAGTTTACAATATATGTAGACTTTATAATATTTCTACGAACCCCTTAACCAAAAATCTCAAACCCTAAATATTCCTTAAAAATGTTTAATTATATAAAATTTTAATTTTTTTACTTAATATTATCTATTATATTAATGATTAGTTAAAAATATTACAACAATTATTTTTATACATTTTTAAAATTAAATTATTAGATAAAATTATGGTATAGACTACATAACAAGTCTACCGAATGAATAGACTTCGTACGAGGTCTACATATATGTAGACTTCTTTCTGTTACGTGTAGACTAACAAAGGATAAAAACGTAAAATACACTTCTGTTTTTTGTCTGGTCATAAGGGTTAAATAGTACTTTTATCACCCTTGTAGGTTGGTTTTACATTTTATTGAAATTGGGGTACACTTATAGGTTTAAATTGAAATTTTAGGTTGTTTTTAGTAAATCCCCCTATATTAATTGATGATCATTTAAAAATTTATAACCTTAAGTTTGTATTAATTAAAAATGATCTTGCTTAGGTGGCAATCTCTTAAGCCTTCTTATTATTGATGTGGCAGCATTAGAAAGAATTTAGGCTATCCTTAGTGTAAAATAATAAATCCCTAGTGTGATACATATACGGACCAACTAATTAATGTAAGGGATACGAGCCTTCGTCTAAGACATATCAGACGGAAGTATAGCTCCACGATAGACCAAATAATATATGTGTATATTGTTTATGTGTTTTATGTTCGGCGAAGAAGAAACAATATCATATTCAAGTGTTGGTACTTGTTATACAATTGCACATTGATGAAAAATAACGTTTGAGTGTGTATCTTCTCAGTTAGTACTAAAAGTTAGATGAGACTCTCCAAACCGAGCTTAAAGATGTAGTCTTCTTGGAGGAAAGCTTTTGCGATTTAAAACCTACCTAGACAATATACATTGTATACGATCAATATAAATTCTTTAAAAAAATTGAGTAGTAAACGAAGAACTATAATGAGTATCGTTTTTCAACAAAGATTGTACATCACAATTTCTAGCAAGTTGAATTTTTTATGTGTTCTATGTTTTTTAGCTGTAAAATCTGTTTTGAAAGTGTCAACTTACACTGTGATATTTTTATGTGTTCTATCTTCTGTAGTTGTAAAATTGAAATATATTTGAAAAAAATGTTACTCGAAAATTATTAATATACGGTTTACACATCCTTGATGTTGGTTAAGAGGCATTTAAATTCAATTTAACCGGACTGGAAAAATCATGATTATACTACCGTGTTAGACACTTATAAAATAAGAGGAATTTAGGTAAGTATATATTATGTGTTATCTATTATATACATATGGTCGTGCCTATATATTCTTTTTTTTTGTTTTGTTTTGTTTTGTTTTGTTTTGTTTTGTTTGATACCCAATATTATAAACATATAATCGCAAAAGTAAATCACATAACTTTGATAAAAAATATATATGCTTGAAACCAACGAATATATATGCTTGATACCTAGTTCTGCAAGAGTTAAATATGAAAATTTATATTGAATACTAAAATAACTTTGGTACCAAGAAATGTAATGTCAGAAAAGTTAGTTAAGGAAAGCAATAATAATTAGGCCCGGTTGTTGTTAATGATATAAACCATTCACACTAATGATATAAATCCACAATCCCAATCACCTTTGTTCCTCCTCCAATACATTTTCTCTATTAAAAGAAAAGTACCATTTTTATCTACCATAAAAAAAGTCATAATAGGTAAATTTTCATAATTACATATATTTGATTATTTATTGAATATATAAGATATTTAAAAATCTTAAGAAGTATAAATATATTAAATTACATATCTGTTAAGAAAAATCTAACAAAATCTTACTAACAATTTTTAAAATATTCTTTATTTATTAAATAATTTCGTTAATAATTCTATAATATTATTGTAAATAATTAAAAATAATATTTTATTATATAAAAAATTATATCATATTTTATAATTTTAATTATTTTTATATTATACTAAAATAAAATAAATATATGAATTAAACATGAAAATGATATTAAAATTTTCAATTAAAATATTATTTAAAAAATAATTTTATTTAAATAAAAATAGTATTCACCATTTAAAAAGATTAAAATATTATTCACCATTTAAAAGGAGTAAAATTTATAAATTATGTAATATTTTTATATAAAATAAAAATAAAATTATTTTAAAATTTAATATCTACAACTAGATATTATCTATTTATTTATTTTAGAATTAAAGTAATATATTATCTAAAAATGACTATATACAAAATATAACAGAATAGAGCTAACACTTACTTTAAGTCCTATTTACAAAATATGTTATTCAACATTTTTAATTGTTTTAAATTATTTAAGAAGCTTAAAAAATAATTATACTTTTAAATTGAATTTTTATTTTTAATTATGACAAAATATGTTGAAAAATTGATAAATAATCTCATCAAAATTTTTATCTTCTTATATAAAATAATGCATTAGTTTAGTAACAAAAAATCAAATATTGTTTTTTAAGTTTAAAAGTTACAAAAATACCCTACGGTTCAAAGTCTATTAGATGATTATATAAACAATTCAAAATTATATATATATATATATATATATATATATAGGAAAGAGAATGATCGTATATAATTCTTAAATTTGTCAAAACCATATGTTTTGTACTTTAATTTTATAAATTCACCCCACGCAAGGCACGGATGTTATCCTAGTTAATTAAGTAAACTAAAGCATAACCAAAACATAACTGCAATACATGCAAGGTTAAGTTTAGATTATGGTTAGTCCTTTTATATGCTTTCTGATTTTTTATAGAAACTAAGGTTGTTTTTGGTTATGAACCATCTATACTATTAAATCAGAATCTCTACTACGACTTTGTCTTTATTTGTTGTAGTTATTTACAATACCATGTCACTTTCTTATTTGAATTTTTAAAATTAATTTATATTAAAATCTAAAGAAATATATTGTAGCATTTAGAAAGAGGTTATTCCCGTATATTTTAATCTCTCTTATATTAAACTAGTTAATACCTAATATAAAAGGACCAGCGAAAATAATATATATATATATATATATAAACTATTATCCTAATATTTATGAATAACCAAATGATTATTCTAAAAATATTTTTCGGTTTTTTAAATGATATAATAGAGTTGGAACATGTATTTTCAAGGATCATGTATTTATAAAATTTCTAGCAAACTTAATATTTTATTAGGAATATATAGTAAGAATTTAAACTCACTGACCACAATCGAACTTCAACCTAAGCCCTATATAGAGTACATAGAATCATCTCATTAAAAAACTATGTTAACTTTATAAATATATAAAATATCTTTTTATTGCCTTACTATATTAACCAAATAGGAATTTAAAGGTTGATTACAATTTTTAGTATATTTTTAATAGTATAAGAAGTATGATTAATAATATAGATTTATGTGAATATTTTGAATTTAATGTTAATTGTTATCCTCAATTTTAGTAAAAACGAAATCAGATATCTTACAATATTTTTTCGGTTTTTTAAATGATTTATATATGTATATATATATATATATATATATATATATATATATATGTATATATATATATATTTACCCTCTAAAGCAGAAGCATATATCTTATTTTTAATAAATCATGAGCAAATATTTTTATAGTTAACGTTCTAACAACCTTTATAGTTTGCTAGGAATATTTAGTAAACATTAACGATTTGATATAATAATATAGTCACATATATTAAGAACGGTCATTAACTTCTTCGTTCTGCAACAGTAAATTAATTGTGAACTATACAATATTTGTAATTTTCAAAATATTACAATTTACCTATTATAAAAATGTAAATTAAGAATGTTTTAGAGTATATAATAATTTTTCGCATATAGAGTAATATCGTAATTGTCTATTTTAAAAAATTTTGATCCTCCAAATACCTAGAGAATATTAAAAGGAAATAAATCTCGCGCTTTCAACTCGCGGATCAAAATCTATTTCTCTGTTGAAATTGGAGGTGCTGTGTTGTATCCGCGTGGCAGGGCTTTCTCGTCTTTCGTATCTGTTTCTTGAGAGTTACTTAGAAAACATGTTATGTGTGCATTGTCACTCTACTCTTTCTCTTTGTTTTCATCATATATTAATTTGCCCTGAGTTTATAACGTGATGGTACTTTCATCATCTTGTTTTGTTTCTAGGTTGTGCTACTTACATTTCTTATTATAATACATGTACGTAAAAAATAGACAACAAACTGAAGCTGAAACACACTTTGATACACTAATAAAACTACATATAGCAATTACTAGATAAATAAGTACATGAACTAAAACTAATCAGACTAAATGCTTACCAGATAAATAAGTGCAGGAACTAAAACAAATAAAACAACACGTTTCACAAATAAAACTAAACGTTACAATACTACTTTGGTGAATCATAGAATAAATGAGTGATTTGAGGTTCTTCAACAGCGTCGTAAAGCAAGCTTCCGTCAAAAGTCTTGAGTCGTCTCGTCACTTAACCCTTCGAAAGTACAACCAATCGTCAACCACTCAATGTACTTAATGGTATAAACTCCACAACCGAAGCTGATGCGTTAGAGCATTATTAACCAGGAACCCCTATTGGGGTTCCTATTTTTTTTTTTTTTTTTTTTTTTGCTTTTTGTTTTTTTTTTTTAAAAAAATTTTTAAAAAAAATTAAAAACGAACCAATTACGGATCGCCACGTGGCAGTGGGGCCCGTAAACAGTGTAAGAAACCCTCAAAAAACGGTTCTTATTTAGGAGTTTTAAGAAGCAGTTCTTACACTGTTCATGGGCCCCACATGTCAGTGGGGCCCGCGAACAGTGCAAGAGCCCCTCTTAAGAGCCCCCATTAATCATGCTCTTAGTAGGTGATGGACAAGACCATGTGAAGTTGACTTAGAACAAGCAAAAAAAGATCACACACAAAAGGAAACAATCAATCTATTAGTCAAATCTCAACAACAAAACCAACAAACAACATTGGTTAAGCAAAGAAACTATTAAAGACATGTGCACTCAAATCAGAGAAACAAAGAATTAATAAATTAGGAACACTAACTAAACAAAGCAATGCAAGAATCTATGAAGACAGAAACACAATGACCTAAAGCACACAATGAATTAACAAACCAGAGTTCAATTTTCGGTTGAGAAGAAGTGTTTGATGATAGGTGAAGCAAAGGTAGTTCTCGCCGTGGAGTGTTCGACGCCGGAGATAACAAGATGCCAAATCGCACCTCTTCGAAGAAAGTGTTGGAACTATTTTTTGAACATTATGAATAGTATATTCATATTTCAAAAATGAGTTTTGTTTGAATGAGAAATGAAGGTCGAATGTGTGTGATTTGAGAAATTTGTACAAAGTAGCAAATACATACATTGGATATTTGATTGGATTTGGGGTTTAATCTTATAAACCAAATATACGTTGATCTTTTATATTGATAAAATATAAAAATAAATTTATTTTAAAATATATTATTTGTTTGAATTGGTCAAACAATAATAATTTTAATCTTTATTTTTTTGGTCAAAATGTGGAATAATTCACATAATAAATGGCAAGAATTAAACTCTCCATTAGTGCACCATGGATGTCTCATTTCTTTGTTGAAAATGAACTTTGTGCTTCTAATTTTTTTTCTATATAAAGGCTTGTTAGCATTATAGAAAAATGTACATTCAACAACAAAAGTTTACTCTCTCCCACTTAGAATAATTATGCTAGTATTTTTTTTTGTTTGAGAGTACAACACAAAAATAGGTTCGTTAGCTTCTATTCTGAGTGATGCAGGAATAGTCGAAGTGTGGTTGTATCATGGGATTCTGATTGCGTAAACACCGTCACACTGCAGACAATTAAATAATTAAGGAAAGAGTGTCTCGTCTCCACACGAAATCATTCTTTGTTCATCATATATTGGTATCAAATATTGTGTATTTTATTTTTGTTTTTATCAATATATAAATAAATTATTCAGTTTGTCATATCGTACAAATCATGGTCCTACAATCTTAATTCTTTAATTTTTCGTTATTGTACTAACGAAAAACTGATAATTTGTTTAGTATTTTTCTGTCATAAAAACAGGAACTCGAGAATTCATGGTGATGAAAAATAAAATCATTATGATCTTTTCAGATCAATCATTGCATCATTATGATCTTTGATGAAAAATATAATTTAGCAAGCATGATCATCGTTCATTTCATTAAGCTAAATTACTTTAGTTGCATTGTCCTTGGCGTAATCATTTTAAAAATCACTAGATGATATTTTTGGTCTCATGCTTTGACTATTATTAATTTCTTATTGTTAAGATTTGTTCTTTGGTCAAATATGTGTTATTGCTTTAATCTTATGTTTTAATTATAAAGCATAATGTTTGTAGTTACGTTTTATTTCTCATAGTCTAAATTGACCATGTTAAAAATTTATTTATGGGTCAAATGTCATTAATTCATTTACGAATTGACACTAATAATATTTTTATTTCTGCAAGGTTATAAATAAATGTTTTATAGCTGATGGAGATAACACCAGTAAATTGATCGGTGAAGTTTTGGTATTAATCCAGTGGTGAATCGACTTTAAGTATTAAAAATAATATTATAAACATTTCGATCTTATGAGATCAAATGGAATAAATGGAAATGGATTCGTGAGTCGACGCCCCAAATTAAGTTTGGGAGAGGTCTGCCACATATGAATCATTTGCCATAGATAATATAATGTTGTTGATAGTGATCAAAAGATTCATATTTCGTCAATGCTTTAACGCGAGTCGTATAAAGATTGGCTATAAGAAAAATGAGAAATCTCATATTAATGTGACTGAAACTGACATGTATATTGTAGTTTTTAAAATTAATATGGTTGAAAATAACCAAAGAGAATAGTGGTTTAATGCCAGAAATAATATCTTGTAATGATATGTATATTTGCTACAAAGCAAAATAATATTTTTGAAAGAAATTAAAAAAAAATACAAGTTAGATTTATAAATCGACTTGAGAGAACTATGAAAATAGTTGTATATAAAATGTCAATTTCTAAGAATGAAATACTTAAGAAAAAGCTGTAATACTTTTGAAATTGCTTTATTCATTTAAATCCAAAAGAGTTGTAGATCAATTTTTCTAAACTCTTAAAAAATGTTAAATACAAATATGCATATTTTAAGTTATCTCAAGAAATGTGGGGAAAACTTTGCTTACCATATAAATTCATTGGCAAGAGGTCACATGAACTTAGTGATAATTATCACAATATAAATTAATAAAAAAACTAGTGCCATGCATTGAGTTTTGCATATAATGGTTAATTGTATCTTGAAAAAAGATGACAAAAATCATTAGACAATTGATCTCGACTAATCTCAAGAGCTTATGTTCATTATGATAACAACCTAGGATCCTTATATTAAAGGTATGTCATGAGATCATATTGTTATATCATCAAGAGGAATGAGTTAATGCTTGTGAATTAAGATGAGGTTTGACAGTAACTCTACCTAAATGACTAGAGATCCCAAGAAATAGGTTCAAGGAGACAACTAAGTCAAACTAAATCTGCCCAAAGCACTGTAAGACTTCGGTCTATACTCAGTTCCTAGGAAGATTAAACAGTGCTACATGTAAGGAATAGAGGATAAACATTTGCTTTTAATGATTTATGTCCATTGTTTTGAGATATGAAGGAAGTAGTACATGATACTCCTCTAAACAAAACTAATGGCAAATCACCTTGTGAGTGTGAAATGGGGCCGTTTCTAGGAGGATGAAGGAAATACTATATTTTCCAAGTTCACTCATGATTAACCAGGACTGTTCACGGCCAAAATGAACACAACAGAGAACCTAGTTCTGTGAGAGAATGAAATTGTGTTATAGTTATTGTCTAGGTTTACATCAAAGCTTGGGTGGTTCAAGACATCATGTTCACTACCTGGCCAAGTAAATCCGATAGCTATTAACAATGACTGGTTCAAGGCGGAAAAAAATGTTACCAACTCATCATGCAGTGGATTTTTCGTTTGTGCTCTCAAAAGTCCTTAGTTGAGTCTTGTTGTGTCTTGTCTAGGAATTCAAATATGTCGAGTCGTCTAGTGTTTAGAATCATTTCTATTCATTTGGGGGATTGTTGGAACTATTTTTTGAACATTATGAATAGTGTATTCATATGTCAAAAATGAGTTTTATTTGAATGAGAAATGGAGGTCCAATGTGTGTGATTTGAGAAATTTGTACAAAGTAGCAAATATATAAATTGAATATTTGATTGGATTTGGGGTTTAATCTTATAAACCAAATATATGTTGATATTTTATATTGATAAAATATAAAAAAAGAAATTCATTTTAAAATATATTATTTGTTTGAATTGGTCAAACAATAATAATTTTACTCTTTAATTTTTTGGTCAAAATGTTGAATAAATTCACCATAGAGGTTCATTTCTTTGTTGAAAATGAACTTTGTGGTTCTTATTATTTTTCTATATAAAGGCTTGTTAGCATTATAGAAAAATGTACATTTAACAACAAAAGTTTACTCTCTCCCACTTAGAATAGTTATGCTAGTATTTTTTTTTTATTTTGTGTCTGAGAGTACAACACAAAAATAGGTTCGTTAGCTTATTTATATTCTGAGTGATGCAGGAATAGTCGAAGTGTGGTTGTATCCTGGAATTCTGATTGCGCAAACACCGTCACACTGCGGGCAATTTAAGAATTAAGGAAAGAGTATCTCGCCTCCACACGAAAACATTCTTTGTTTATCATATTTTGGTATTAAGTATTGTGTATTTTATTTTTATTTTTATCATTATATAAATAAATTATTCAGTTTGCCATATCGTAGAAATCATGATCCTACAGAAATGTTATCAACACTCGTCGGATAAATCAAATCCCCAGCTGGCTAAGTCGATTCTAACTGGAGGTAGACGATTATGCAGCCGGTGACAACGAATCTGACATCTCCCAAACCTAAGCTTGTACGTTCTTATTTTTTAACAACTATTTTATTTATATAAAGTGTAACATTACAAAGAAAAATAAGATGCAACAAACTGCAAACTTAATATGAAAAATACTATACAACAGATAAAATAAAAATTGAAGAAGCTTCCTTCTGAAACATCTTCTTCGAATAGAATTTTCGATGCGATTACTTTCAGCAATCATATAATCAATAAAATTCCAAGCTTTCTTTTGAGACTTCTTTTGTTGTATAACATTGGCCAATCTTCAATTTAGATCTATAGATATCAGTCGGTTAAGAATCCAATATATTGAGACTCTCAAAAAAAATAAAGATTGGACCTGCCAATTTTCAACGATTCTAAAAATATCATGCAACAAAGAAATTGTTCCTCCAATCTCGGTTACTGAAACCTCTATACATGGTGGTTTCCAAGGCGATTATTTACAGAGTGAAGCGATTAGGATAAGTTCATTCCCACTTAAATCTGGATGCAACGCAAACATGATAATTGTCTTGTCATCAACCATGGCTCCATAATCCATGTCGGAAATTGCACCGTTGAATTGAAAAGAAGACAAACCACTTTCCAATCCATGGCAAATACATATCTTCTCCACAAGAGAGAAGAGCAATAAATATAGAATCATCAAAAAATCACACCTTGATTAGTTATTGTTTGGGCGATTGAAAAATGATAATCGCATTTGCCGTCGTCAATAACCGTCTCACGAAACATCTCATTCGTCTTTGTGTTCCTCTAGGAAAGATTTGTTGTTAACACAATTTTTTTTTTCTTAAGTTTTTTATGGGAACTTGCTTAAAGGTATAATGGTAAAATTGTAGTTAAGAAAAACTATTGAGGTTTTTAGTCTTTATGTACCTATTTTAAATTATATTGATTACATAGAGTTAAACTAGTAATTAAGTAAAAGATTAGAGTTATTTTGAGTAATTTTCGCTTAGGGTTATATTTAAATATATAACTCAATGTAAGCATAAGATTAATCAATTATCAAAATTGCTATACTTATTTAAAATTTAATTGCCATAAAATATTTTTATTGAATGATCGAGTTATTAGGTTAATAAATATTTTTATGAGTTTTATATTTAAAATCAACAAAAAATTATTTTTATTTTCTTTTGGAAAATAAAAATAATATATATAAAGTTATTTTTATAAAATGAAAATTAGTTCTATTAAATTAAACTAGATCTAAATACAATCACATTGCAAAGCCTTAAACTAGCAAACAATTATAGGTTTAAAGTAAAGTAAGGAAACAAAATTGAAAATAATAAAAAATAAGTTAATTTTTTATTTTTAAATAATATAACTTTAAAGTTATTATTTCTGCTTATAACCATCTAGTACATTGAAATTGATTGGTTGTAACCGTTGAAGCTTTTTGGAAACCAAAATTTAGTTTACAACCACATGTACATGTATGTCAACAAATAAAAAGTTGGTGTAGAGAGAATACTTTTATCATATTATTTGCTACTTCAAAAGATTTGGAAGATTGATGTCGAAATTTTTTTTGGAAGATTACTTTTTTAAACCTATTGAATTGTTGGAAGCTCATATAGGAAAGGCCCAATAGCTTTATATATTTTTTTGCCCCATAATATATGAGGAGGCAACTGAGGATTGAACCGTTATTCATTTCCTCACATTACCAATATTCCAAGTGGAAAATGCTATGAATCATGAACCATTTTTTTTTCTACGGCTGTGCTAACAATAGACACATGACTGTTAGGGAATAGCCACTAATAGTATCCTTTTCTCTCTCTCTTTCAAATCTTTCACAGAGGAGATTTGAGTTGAGATGAAACTTTTTGTTAGCTACTTCTGATCCAGGCCCGGCCCTATAAATTTCGGGGCTGGAAACCAACAAAAAAAATGGACGGATTTATTTATATATATATATATATATATATATATATATATATATGAAAATGCAACATAAGCTCTCAACCCCTTTAGTTTTTAAAGAGTTTAGATGATGCTTTTACTAACAAAACTACTAGAGATATATAGAAAATTAGGACCGAAATTTTAAATATTTGTTTAGGGCCGGAAGCTACAGCTTCTAAAGCTTGTACTCAGGGCCGGTACTGTTCTGATCTTAAAGGTATAATGGTAAAATTGTAATTATGATCAGAATTGTTGTTCTCTAGTTATTACCAGAAGTCAAGTCAGCTTACTATCTCTCTGGACATGCCTGATTTTAGTTGGATTGAGAGTAAAATTCTTCAATTTTCTTATAACCAATATGGTGGATACCTCAGTTAGATGAGAATCAGGAGATTGAAGTTGGTCTAGCGCTGCTCGGGATAAGTAAAGTTGGGGTCAACTGACGTCTCTACGTATGTTCCGTACCGTATCTAGCTTTATCGTCAAACTTCTGTGTTGAAGCTCTGGTGAGTGTTGTGAATTTTAGTTTTTGGGCCTTGTACCATACTTTCTTGTTCTGAACTTTAACTTAAAGTTTATTGACAAAAAAATGGAACAGCCACTAATACATACGATAACTATATGACATTTTTTTTCATATGGACGAAGTCTGCACTTTCCGGCACGCCGGTATTTGGCATTGTTTTTTTTTGTTCAATTGTAAAGTTTATTTTCACTTTTTTAAATTCAGATTCACGTAATAAACCCTAGAATTTTTTTTATATATAAATAAATAAACCGATATCTCTCGTTGTTTAGATTTCTCTTGTCTTCTTTCTAAATCTGGTTACTAGTGAGGTAAAGAACCCTAGTTGTCATTTTCTTCTTCTCTTTTTTTATTCTTTCTTTTTAATCTCTCATCCCGGGTCTTTGGTGGTAGTACCTACCCGTTTCTTTGTAGATATGGTTCATGGAAATTCGTAAGCTTAAGATCTGCTTCTTGTATCTTGTTCGTTCGCAGATCTAAAGCCAAGGTGAAGATTGATGTGATTTTTTCTTTCTGTTTAATTATTGCTTCATAGTAAGAGTTTTTATCTAAATCATTCATACTTACGTGTTATATGAATCGGATGGACCGATCGAGGTGGTGTAGTCTCATGTTGACACCGTCGGAGTTAATAATCGATTCTTGTTGATTGCTCTTTCTTTACTGGATGTTTTAGGTATATTTTTGTTATGCTGTGTGGTGAATGTCGGATGATGATTTCGGGGCTCATGGAGCTTCTGTCACTGAGATTTTGTCGAAATGCTCATCCTCCTCCTTCTTTTCCATTTCAGGTTTGGCTCATATTGATGGTTTTTATCAAAGACGTCCTGAGATCCTAAAGACACATTGTTTCGGCCTTGTGGCGGGAGAGAAGTATCATGATATCGCCGACCATTTCAGCGAGGTGTCACAAAAGTCTCTCGTATATTTAACTAAAACACAGACGAAATGACATTATAACATCTTCCTTTTGGAACTTCATCATATTCATATTCATTTGATAAATTATAGAGGTATTGTGACGATTTATTTTATTTTCAACATAAAACAATATTGTAGACTTAGGTTACAAAAAAAACAAAACAATATTCTAGACTAAAAAAGAAACGCAAAAATAACAAAAAAATATTTGTTGAGTTACAATTATATCTTATTGAATTAATTTTTTAAAATATTGGTAAAGTGTTGAAGGATGATATAAGGACTTGCACACACGCCTTATAAAATCTAAAACTATCTTCAATATATTTTGCTATTTTCACATCTAAAATAGAAAAAAGCTATAATAGATGTGAGATACATTTCAATGCATTTTTATAAAATAATAATCTCTAAATATAGAGTAAAAGTAGAAAAATGTTATTTCTTTCTCTATAAATAAAGATCTCTATTATAGAGAAAGAAATATCGAGTTGGATTTGAGCAACTTCACCTCTAACTGCTAGTATATAAGTAAAATAGCAACAAATTGGATACACTTTGAAACAAAATCTTGTTGCTTTTTTCTCACCGAAATAAAAACACGACCAAGGGACTATAGCCAAACCCCTTTATTTTATGTTCGCTTTTTCCTCTTTGTACCTCCTCTAGCTATTTCGTATATACAACTTCATCAAGTGGACCTTGAAGAAAGGCATTGTTCATGTTCAGTTGACATAGCGTCCAATTATAAGAAGGTGCAAGGCTGATAACCAAGAGAACAAAGACACACTTAATGACATGAATGTTCCAAAATAATCATTACCTGGCTGTTGATGAAATTCGTTGGCAACAAGACGTGACTTGTGTTTTTTCGATTTTTCCATTTGGTAAGAGTTTTATACAATAGATCCAACGACATTCTACCAAATTTTCAACCTGATCTGAAGGTGTGTAATCCCATCTCTTGTTTTTTATTTGAGCATTATACTCATTAGTCATGGAAATATTCTAGTTTGGATCCATGAGTGCTTGAAGATAATTAGCCAACTCAACATCTTTTGAAGGCATTTTGACAGCATCATGAGACAATTTAGTTTTTACTTTGGAGATTGACTAGATTTGTTGTTGTAGATACATGAGCCATATTTTATGAGTTTGGTTCATGTGAAGTCTCGTGTATCTCATCCAATGTTCTTTCCAATCCAAGTGCATGAAATGGTGGTTCCAGCTCAGCCGACGACGGTGAAGGATCTGTATCAGGGGCTGTTGCAGAGACCATTAGAGCAGTTGAAGGTTTGTGTGGAGACAAAAAAAATGAAACAGTTAGTAGAATAACATCGGAGGGTTCCGATTGAGACACACTCGATGTTCAGGTGTTTGGGGTGTTAGCGGACATCGAAAAAATATCCTCATGAAACTTCACATGCCGATACACATACAGTTTATAGATGGCTGAATCAAAGCAAAAATAACAACTTTAAGTTAATGAATGGCCCAAAAGATGCAAGGAGAAGAACGAGCATCAAGTTTATTAGCAGTGTATGGTCATAATCACGAGGAACAAAGCCAGCCAAATATTTTGAGTTTATGTGTGTTTCATGAAACAAAGCAACAAATGGATGTTGAAAACCAAGGACTGAAGATTGTAAAAGATTGATCAAACTAAATTGTCGTGGCAAAGGCAGAGCTCCAAAATTCAATAGGAAGAGAAGCATGCATCATTAGGGATATCCATGTTTCAACTATGTGATTATGTTTTCTTTCTGAATCTCATTGCGCTTAGGAGTATGAGGTGGTTTGGTCAGATGGGACATACCATTAGTCGACAAAAAAATTGCCATAGATATAAACTCACCACCATTGTCTTTATATAAGGGTGTATATAAGGTGATAATAAGGTTTTGAATTTTTTTTTCCGACCAAAGCGTTGAATTTGATAAAGTTTTCAAGAACTTGAGACTTCTTTTTCATAGGGTAAAATTAAATGTATATCTAGTAAAAAGATCAACTAGTATTAGATAATACTTACTCATCAAACAAGAGCACTAGTGAGGTCACCCGTCAGAATAAAAGATCTCAAGTGGTTTGGACGAGTGAATGGTGTTTTGACCAAGGGAGTTTTGAGACTCTTCTGAGGAAAAATGATTTGCAAAACATAGTAGAAAGAGCTTTATTATATAATGGTAACTGAAACTTTGAGATTGTTTCCTCAAGGCGAGAATCCAATAACAAAAGATAGACTTAAAACTAGAAAAAGGTTGAAAAGAAACTGAATTTGAGGAAACCCGAGGCCATTCATACATCTCATGCTTATCTTTTCCTTGTGTTATTGACGCCCCTGAGGTTAGGTCTTTCAGCTGAAACATCCAAGGATCAAACCTGTTAAGGTTCTAGATGGTTCTAGAACCGATACGATAAGATATTATACGATATGATATGATATGTATATAGAATATATTGTAGAGATAAGTCTAAGGTTGTTTGGACTTATCTTCTCTCCTAAGTTGTATATATATCACGTTAGGGTGATCATGTGAATAACAAGAAATCTTTCTCTCAATACTCATTCTTTCATGGTATCAGAGCCTTGAAGGCAATATCAGTAAATTTTTTTAAGTGTTTTTTTAAGAATGAGTGGAGCTAAGACAGACATCGTGAGTTCGTCTGGGGCTGTAGTAGACGGTACGATGTCACCGTATTATCTCTCACCATCCGACAATCCTGGAACGACGATTTCTCCGGTGATACTGATGGGAGATAATTATGCTGAATGGGCGTCTGAGCTGGAGAATGCCCTGAGAGCAAAGCGTAAGATTTGCTTCATTAATGGAAGCTTGAAGATTCCATCGGAGAAGGAAAAACCGGTGGAGGCAGAGATGTGGAGGACGGCAAATTCGATGATTGTTGGGTGGATAAGAGCGTCTATTTCTCCAGCCATTCGATCAACAGTTCCTTTCTCCCCTGATGCGTTCAAGATGTGGAATGAGTTGAAGGAGCGTTTCTCGGTGGGAAGTGCAGTTCGTGTTCATCAACTCAAGGCCGAGTTGGCTGGGTGTAAACAAGAAGGGTCTAGTGTTATGGACTACTTTGGAAGACTGTCAAAGAAGTGGGAAGAGTTGTTGAATTGTAAACCACTTCCGAAGTGCATGTGTGAGGCATCCGATGTGTATGCAAAGGAGTACGAAGAAGAAAAAGTACATCAATTTCTTATGGGATTGGATGAAGCACGATATGGTAATGTGTGTACAAATATTATTGGAATGGAAACCTTACCAGACCTTAACTCAGTTTATCAGAGGGTGGTACGAGAAGAGAAAAGAATTAGTGCATCACGTCTTGAGCCTAAAGAAGCACCGGTGGGGTTTGTCTCTAAAACAGAGCATCGCAGTGAAGGAGATTCAACGATAGGAGGTCTTATAGCAGCTGTAGCCAGGGGTCGTAGTTCGGTTGTGTGTAATAACTGTGGTAGAGTGGGACATGAGAAGAAGGAGTGTTGGCAGCTGATTGGTTTTCCGGAATGGTTCACTGAGCGGAACCAAGCAGGTGGAAGAGGTGGCAGAGGCAGAGGACGAGGAAATAGGTCCAACAACACAACAAGGGCCAATGCATTGCAGGCGTCAACAGCTTCTGTTAACACTTCTGCGAACAATGCAGGGGTTCCACAGTTGAGTGCAGAGCAGTGGGCTTCGTTGACCACATTCCTGGAACGACAAAAATCAGCTCCTATACCTGATAAGTTGAATGGTACGGTACAAACGGGTGAAGTGATTATCGATACTGGTGCATCGCATCACATGACATGGGATATTACTTTGCTCACAGGTGTTAAGAGTATCATACCGTGTCCCGTGAGATTTGCCGATGGTAGTCATGTAATGGCTACAAAGAGTGGTAGTTTGAGATTGTCTGAAAAATTGACATTGTTGAATGTTCTGTTTGTCTCGAACCTAAATTGTACTTTATTGTCTGTTGGAAAGCTGCTCAGACAGACTGGTTGTCTTGCAATGTTTACTGATACATTGTGTGTGATGCAGGATCGTTTTACGAGGACTCTGATTGGAGCCGGTGAAGTCAAAGATGGTGTTTATGTTTATCGGGATGTAACAGTTGCAAGAGGTCACAGAGTTAAAGCTTCAGAAGATCAGATTTTGTGGCATCGACGGCTGGGACATCCTTCGTATGGGGTTTTGAGTTTTTTGCCTTTTATTACTGGTGTTAAAGATGTCCCAAACAGATTTGGTGGATGTGATATTTGTTTTCAGTCTAAACAGACAAGAGAGGTGTTTTCTGAAAGTTCTAATAAAAGTTTAGCTTCCTTTGATCTAATTCATATTGATCTTTGGGGACCATATCGTGTATCATCATCGTGTGGGGCAGTGTATTTTCCTACCATCGTGGATGACTTCTCCAGGGCAGTATGGATACATCTACTTCTGGAGAAAAGCGAAGTCAAAACAGTGTTGCCTAATTTTTTAACGATGATCGATCGACAATTTGGAAAGATGGTGAAAACAATAAGAAGTGATAATGGAACGGAGTTTATGTGCTTGTCGACTTATTTTGATGAAAAAGGAATTATACACCAGACATCTTGTGTAAACACACCGCAGCAAAATGGTAGAGTAGAGAGAAAACATCGTCACATTTTGAATGTTGCAAGATCTTTGTTGTTTCAGGCGAATCTTCCGGTAAAGTTCTGGGGAGAGAGTGTCTTGGCAGCTGCACATCTAATTAACAGGACTCCTACTAAGGTTCTTCAAGGCAAAACACCTTATGAATGCTTGTATGGGAAACGTCCATCGTATGAAGATATCAAGACGTTTGGCTGCTTGTGCTTTGCTCACAAGTCACGGCGAGATAAGGATAAGTTTGGGGCACGTAGCAGGAGATGTGTATTTGTGGGATATCCGTTCGGCAAGAAGGGTTGGAAGTTGTATGATCTTGAGCAGAATGAGTTTCTGGTTTCTCGTGATGTGGTATTCGATGAGACAACATATCCATATGCAGATAAGGTAGAATCTGCTCCACTAGAGCCTGTTCCCATGGTGATCGGGGATTATGATGGGTTTCTTCAACCTGGGGTACTTGTGGACAAGGGGAGAAGCATACAAATCACGGATCATGTTATTAGAGACGAGAAAGACAGTAATGAAGAAGAAGAACCTACACCTGCAGTTGAAACTGATCAAGTCTCGCAGGAAGAGTCATTAGGGCGAGGCCAGAGAAGGTCAACACTGCCAGCGAAATTACGTGACTACGTTCTCTATAATGCTCAGCGTACTCCTGATAAACATAACACCATGCAGACGTCCGGTTCACAACCAGAGTCAACTCCAACGGACCAAGGTAAAGTTCTGTATCCCATTACCGATTATGTGAGTGATGCTCAATTTTCAGATCACCATCAGGCATTTCTTGCGGCCGTCAGTGCGGGGTTGGTGCCAAAGAACTATAAAGAAGCATTTAAAGATGGAAGATGGAGAAAGGCAGTAACCGTTGAAGTTGATGCACTTGAACTGAGTAGAACATGGGATTTGGTTGACTTACCTAAAGGAAAGAAGGCAATAGGAAGTAAATGGGTTTTTACGATTAAATATAATGCAGATGGGACGATCGAGAGATACAAAGCTAGACTTGTTTGTTGTGGGAACCATCAGATTGAAGGAGAAGATTATGAAGAAACATTTGCGCCGGTAGCAAAAATGGACACAGTAAGAACACTCTTGGAAGTTGCTGCTGCAAAGAAGTGGGAGGTTCACCAAATGGATGTGCACAATGCATTCCTACATGGTGACTTAGAAGAAGAAGTGTACATGAGGTTACCACCAGGCTTTCACTCTGACGATCCAAATAAAGTGTGTAAGCTAAGGAAATCCTTATATGGCTTAAAGCAAGCACCTAGGTGCTGGTTTGAGAAGTTGACAAAAGCACTCAAGAGTTTTGGGTTTGTGCAATCATACGAAGACTATTCATTGTTTATCTACATCAAGGAAGAAAAGAGTTTGCGAGTCCTAATATATGTAGACGATTTGATTGTTGCTGGTGATGATTTGGAGATGCTGGTAAAGTTTAAGAAGTACTTGAGTGATTGTTTTCATATGAAAGACCTTGGTAAGGCCAAGTATTTTCTTGGCATAGAAATCGCAAGAAGTCCTCTGGGAATGTTTCTCACACAAAGAAAGTATGCTTTAGACATTGTAAATGAGATGGGACTGCTTGGAAGTAAACCTGTGGCGACACCGATGGAAGTGAATCATAAGTTGTTGCAAGATGAGAGTCCTTTGCTGGCAGATCCTGTTCGGTTTCGAAGAGTGGTTGGAAGACTGGTGTATCTGACTATAACACGTCCTGACTTATGCTATTCAGTCCATGTTCTATCGCAGGTTATGCATGAGCCTAGAGAAGCACATTGGGATGCTGCGATAAGGATTCTCAAATATCTGAAGGGAAGTCCCGGTCAAGGAGTTATGTTGAGAGCTGATAGTGATCTGCAGATAAGAGCTTTCTGTGATTCCGATTGGAGTTCATGTCCCCGTACAAGACGATCTCTCTCAGCTTTATATCTCCAAAGGTAAGGACACCTTTGTTCAAATGGTGCTAGAAGCGTAAATCAGAACCACATTATTCATGTTGAGACCGGTTTTCATAGTTGTTCCTTTGATTATTTACCCAATTGTTGTTATTGTTGTTCCTGTGAGACCGAAAGTTTGTAGCATTCACCGTAACAGGAAAGTATGGATGCTCTGAGATCTGAGAAGTGCAAACAATTGTTTTAACGATTGTGCAGCTTCTCATGATACTCTTCGAAAGAGATTTGTGTTTCACGGTTGTGAACTGCTGCACATAGAGATTGATACTCATTAGGGAGATCATCGATAATGAACTCAAGCAAGTCTTCATATTTCATTGGTTTGCCAAGCAAAGCGAGCTCATCTGATTTGGTATTCATTAACTGCATATATTCATCAATGGTTTTGGTTCCCTTGGTGTTTTTCTTTAGTTGGTCTCTCAGTTGTTTGACATTTCCTCGTGATGGTGTAGCATATGTACTGGCAATAATTTACTAGGCTTCACGAGTTGTAAGGCACTGTAACAAGAGCTTGAATAGGTGAGTAGATGGTGCCAATGGGAGCAGCAACAATGATCTTTTCCTATCAAACTCATGAGGTAAACTTGGGTTTCACGACAAGTTCATTCTCCATGATTATTTTTGGCGATGGAGGTGAAACAGAGGCATCAATATACTCTGAGAGATCATGGTCTACAAGGAACAAGCGAATCTGAAAATTCCACATGTAGTTCGTGGTGGTCAACTTGTTAATACCAGTCATGTTAACGACAATTAGTGATGTTTGAGGATCAGTCGGGTTGGTCAGCGTGGTGGCTGTGGATTCAGACGTGATAAACATGATCATAGACTAACGACGAAGGGTTAAGCGACATAGGCGTGAAATATGTGGTGGCTTGAGAAGAAGAAGAGAAATATTAGGTTTAGGTTAGGCAACATGCTCTGATGCCATATAGAAAGTATATTTCTCATATATCTTGCATGAATGTTTACATTACAATTTATACAAGTGTCTATAGTTCTAGAATACTCTTAAAGAAAGAATATATGATATTTAAAGTATCGGAAAGTATCTTTTAACACTCTTCTGCAGTTGGAGAAGCTAAGTGTTGCGGTTCAAATCTGTATGTTTCGGTGCTGATTTGCGCGCGTGAGGACAATGTCTGCTTCTTAATGGGTTAGACTTGCAGTTTTTATATACTCCAATGATTTTGTAAAACTATGCATGTGTTTCTGGGAAACGTTGGCGTGTATGACCTTGGTTAAACTTTTATTTCATAAGTCATCTCTTTCTCAGATGTATGTGGTCGTGTTTCTTGTTCGTTCTAAATAGGAGCTAGAAACTAGCTTCTCGTTTCTGTGCACTTTCGGGTTTTTGGTTGTCTTCCGAAAACAGTTGGTAAGATGTCAACAACTTCAGGATCTGTATGCCCTCTTTCTATTGCTCTAGTGATAATGTTAGGTTGAGTTTCAGATGTTGTAGACGAATATATAAAGATTGGCTAATCAACTACAATTAATAGAATGTCGAGCTATTGTGGAGATATTTTCATAGTAATACCAACAACCACTAATATATAATGATGTTTCCAGACTTTTTACATTCATGAAGAAGAACTTTTCCAAAAATACTTTGTAGCTTAAATTGCATGCAATGTGAATGAAAATATTGTTCTACAATTTTGGTTGGACAATATAGAGAACATAGTGGATTATCATAATAATTGTTGAAGTTGTGGCACATTATGATCTTTGGATACGACATGCATATAATAGTGACATCAACGTGCTAGAATCTTCTCGTACATTCTTAGATCTCTCTTAATATATTGATCCTCATATTCATTGTCATTCAATAAAATAATATAATATAAATTATTATTTAGTTTGATAGTATATATTCATAATTAATCAACTATAGTGCAAATTATTCTTGAGACAATAGGCACAAAGAAAAATATTTGCAAGACTATAATAATTATGTAGGAAAAATATAAAACATGCATTCAAAGTTTTACGACCATGTTTGCTATTGTGAAAGGATCGATACGTTTTTGGAGAAAGGTGTTACAAGATATAACGATGACAAGTATACTTATACACAATGTGATTATCCATGATGAATATGATCTTGATGCACCAATTTGAGTTGGAAGAGAAGTTCCACCACCATAAATTCAAATACCATATGCTAAATATAATCGGTTCATGAGTTTCTAGGTCGATTTAGAAAAAGAAGCTCATTTCTCATTTTAAGATGCATAAACTGATCATCGATAGGTGAATATAGTAATATTTATGGTTAGATAATATTTATTTTATTTTATTATTTTCTGTAATGTAGTTTTTCTTTTGTGTAATAAATTTTAAGTTTAAATTAAATTTTATGAAGGTCTTCTAAAAATATAATGAATGATTTAATTTTAACTTATATAAGTAAAATGTGTTAATTATAAATTTAAAAAATGTTCCAATTTGAGTTGTAAGAGAAGTTTTACCACCATAAATTCAAATACCATATGTTGAAAATAACTGGTTCATGAGTTTCTAGGTCGATTTGGAAAAGAACAAAAATAAAAGCTCATTTCTCATTTTAAGATACATAAATTGATCATCTATAAGTGAATATAGTAATATTATGGTTAGATAATATTTATTTTATTTTATTATTTTCTGTAATTTAGTTTTTCTTTTGTGTAATAAATTTTAAGTTTAAATATAATTTTATGAAGGTCTTCTAAAAATATAATGAATGATTTAATTTTAACTTATATAAGTAAAAAGTGTTAATTATAAATTAAAAACTATTAAAAATATTTTTACAGGAAAAATAGAAAATTACATTGAAAACAAACTCATTGTCATTTTAGAGTTCATGTATTTAAAAAATAAATAAAGGATTTCCGAAAGACTTTGTGTTATATGACCGGATCTGTATTTCATTTTCATATATAAATGTAACTAGTGTATCCTCTTTGCAGATCTTAGATCTATTTATTATAAATATATAGTGTATCACAGAACGAGACAAAGTTGGTTGTCTCTCTTTTAGAAAGCTTGGTCATCCTTGCTTCCCTAATATGAGTCTTTGTGTCCTTCTACGACATAAAGTATAAATCTCACAAGATTTCAGATTAGACTATCTTTTTCTAGTAACGGATTTCTATTTGTAGTTGTATATCTCTCTTTGTAATTTTCTGATAAAAAATGCGATAGCTTGTATGCGAACCAAAGTGGTCAGCTTAGGCTGTCTTCTACAAACACTCTTTCTAGTACTACAACCAAACCCGATTATATTAGCTAGCTATGTAGGATAGGTGCAGGTCGATAAGTTAAGTGCGCCGAATAGTATGAAGAGAAATACAAAGGAGAGTGATTAAAACAAATTAAATAGACACTAATGAAAAAAATAGTGACTGCAGTGCAATAGGTTCGAGGTTTGATCGTATAGAAAACTTGAAAAACAAACAAAGTAGGAGGACGATAGGTGTACAATTCGAGGACTTCACGTGATTTGCGGAGTGTGAGCAGTTGACTATACAATACATTATCAAAAGACATCACTCCATTTTTTATGCCCCCAAACATTGTATAGTTCACATAAAAATACGAGATACCCTATCATGATTCTAAATTTTTTTTATCCCAAAAGTAGTTTTTTTTAAAAAAAGTCAAAAGAAAGCTAGATTTGTCGATTTTTCTTTAGTTGAAGATTTTATTAAAATATTTAAATATATATATATACATTTTGGTTAACTAATTTAGATTTAAAGTTTAGAATTATGGGATGAGTTTTTGTAACTGAAATTTAAAATTAAAAAAAAAAATCAAAATAACTCTTTCGTCGTTTCGGTCATTTTTTTCTTAAAAACTATTTTTGGGACGAAAACTTAAAAATAGTTATTTAATAGATTTACCTAATATTGTATATATAAAATGTTGTAGCAGAAAATTCAGTTGTCTCAGCAGACTTACAAAATACTATTTATTTACCATAAAATAATCAATTTCATATATTATACGAAATTATTGAGTAAAATACTTTAAAATGTAAGTACAATCAAGTAGGGGTGGACACATATCGAATATCTTCATATTTTTTAGATTTGTGATTTGCTTCGTATCTTACGCATATTTGATTTTCTAATTTGTTTTGTTTCGAAGAAATATGGATATCCGATTTTACGAATATCTGGATTTTTTGAGATATTTGTGAACATTTACAGATATCTCATCTACTTCGTTTAATACAAGTAAATTAAGAAAAATTATAAAATTTATTTTCAAAAAATATTTTTGCATAATATAAATAAATAAAACTATATGTTCCATAAATTTCTAAAATTAATCAAATATTTTTATATACACACAATTTTTTTTGTTTTTTTTTGCTTTTATAAAGATTTTATAAGTAAATTCTAAATAAAATTAATAAAATGATATTTTAAAATAATAATTTTATAAAATTATACATATAAAAATCAATATTTATTTATGGATATATATCTATTTGTATAATATCAAATCAAATATCTAGCTCTGAACTTTTTAATATTTATGATTTGATTCGTTTTTAACAAATATTAATTTTTAATATTATTTTGCTTTGAAGATTTATAGATATATGAATTTTATGAACTAAATCAAAACGAATAATAAATTGAATTAAATTTAACGGATAAAATATATAGTTCTACAATGAAGAGTCTGGTAGTATAAACAAAACAAATAAAGAAGCACTTATCATCAATGCAAAAATGAATAAGTCACGTGGGACCTGTGCGTCTGGCCTTTACTCCAGAATCTCAACGGTTCGACCTCTTTCACGGCATCGGACACGTGACGTCCGGCCTGAAAGTTCAAACCAAACCCCACACGGCTCAAAGGAACGGCACTTTCCTCGCGCCACGTGCACCTTACACAGCCATGATGCGTCACAGCCGTCACGAGAGGTCCGATTACAATAATAATATCAGTTTCTGATGTCAATGTTTGGTAACTTGAAACAGTTGTCACATTTCCTGTTTATCAGTTTCTTTTAGAAATGTTTACATTTTATGAATAAAAATTAATTACATTTCTGCTTATTCAATAAACACTAGTCGTTTTATTTGATTTATATGTTACTATTATATACTCCCTCTATTACAAAAAGATACATATTTTAAAAAAAATATTTGTTTCAAAATATTGTATTTTTTATATTTTCAATGCATTTTTTGTTAACTAATAATGAAAAATTGTGATTTTCAAAAATATGAATTGCATTTTTTAAAATGTTATTGGTTTAGAAATATAGAAAATATAAAATTACAGAAAACTATATATTATTAATTAAGTTTTAATGTGTTTTATTAAAAAATGTTAAAATCCTAAAATATTTATTATTTTGAAACAGAAGGAGTATCATTTTCGAAAAATATATAAGAAAAAATATTTAGGATAACTCGACAAATATTTTTTTTTAAAATAGTTTTATTGAAACAATAAATATACGTTTATACATTTATAATTAACTAATGGGAGAAGATTTTGGAGATAAAGTTTAAAATTAAAAGAAATATTAAATTTTTAAAATAAAAAATGATATTTTAATTACTTTTAAAAAAATATATATATTTTGGTAATAAAATTATAAAATGATTATTTACAAAAATTGCTTAAAATACAATGTGAGTACATGATTTGAAATGGACTTAATTCGGAACACTACTAACTTTTGTCCATTATTTACCTTAATGCGACAAACTATAGAAGAAAACGAAACCCTGTAAGAAAGTTTTTGACCTAACCACAAGCTTTTGTTGACTTTGTTCCAACTAAAAATGTAGTTTGTTTCCCACTAATATGTACAAAAGCATATAGATTTGCAACAAACGACAACGGCTTTGTCTCCATATGCTTATGATATTTTTTTCTCTATTTTATTGAATGTAACTTTTTTATACTCAAGTAATATTTTCTCTGTACCATTAATCCATTATAATAAGTAAATTTTCTTAAAATTTTTTTGTCAAACTATGACATGCAATAAATAGTTGTGCAGGATTCTGTCCACAGAAATTAAATAGTAATTTTAATTGACGATTAAAATTTGTAAAAAAAAAAACTAATAAGTTAAAAGAGGTGCGCACACAAGACTTTAGAGAAGAAACCTCTCACTGTTGTTGAGAAAACGAAAGAGCTTTCTTTTTCTTCATTGTATTGCCTTCTCTACTGTTATCTTCAAAATTAAAACATTGACAAATTTGGTAAAATCTCAACTACTCTCTACTTTAGCTTTTTAGATTGGTTCTGTCTCTCTCACCTCGAAAAAGACCTGCACCTTGCAGATTACACCACTATAAAAAATGACCCTCGTTAAGAAAACACTTTTGTTGCGGCTGTGAACTCGAAAGCTCTTAGCTTTATCTAATAAAGCTTTGCAATTTAGGGTTTTAACGGTATTACTTGACTCTCTGTTTTTTTTTTTTTTTGAGTTTTTGTTTCTTTGGTTGCTTTTGCTTAAGGTACAAGTTTTTTTTTTTTTTTTGGGATGTGAGCATTTTAGTTTATACTTTAATTACAAGGAAGCTTGAGTCTTGTCTGTTAGTTTGACTTGGGATTCGATTTCAGGAAGTACGTGTTGCTGATCTCAATCTGCTTTTCACAATGTTGCTTCAGTTACAAGTTGTGAAAGCTCGGCTCTTTTGGGACATGACCATGTGGCTATGAGTTTTCAACTCCATTTATGAAAGTTGTAGTCTTTTGCTAGAGAAGACCCTTGTCTTTGTTGTGCTATGGTGATGATTCTCCTATTGGTGCTCTTCTTTGTTGGTTCATCTCTGAGCCAGCCTACGCTGCCTTGTCATCCCAGCGACCTATCTGCGCTCCGGGAATTCTCTGGAGCGTTGAAGAACAGGTCTGTTACTGAATCTTGGTTCAAAGATTCGAGTTGTTGTGAGTGGGACGGTGTGTTTTGCCAAGGTAGTGATGTTTCCGGTCGTGTTACAAAGCTGGTTCTGTCTGGAAAAGGTTTGGAAGGTGTGATGTCTGGTTCTTTAGGCGAGTTGAGTGAGCTGAGATTACTTGATCTCTCTCATAACCAGCTCAAAGGTGAATTGCCAGTAGAGATTTCCAAGTTGCAGCAGCTTAAAGTTCTTGACTTGAGCCATAACTTGTTATCAGGATCAGTCTCTGAAGCAGTTTCCGGTTTAAAGCTGGTTCAGTCACTGAACATCTCCAGCAATTCGCTGACCGGGAATCTATCCGGTGTTGGAGTGTTTCCTAGTCTTGTGATGCTTAACGTAAGCAACAATCTGTTCGAAGGTGAGATTCATCCTGAGCTATGCAGCTCTTCTGGTGAGATTCAGGTTCTTGATTTGTCTATGAACCGTTTGGTGGGGAATCTTGATGGACTGTTCAGCTGCAACAAATCTGTTCAGCTGTCAGTCTCTGGAAACTACTTATCAGGAGAGTTAAGTGAGAAGTTGAGTAATCTCACTTCTCTTAAGTCTTTCTTGATATCCGAGAACCGGTTCTCTGGTGTTATTCCAAATGTGTTTGGTAATCTCACTCAGATTGAGCACCTTGATGTAAGCTCCAACAAGTTCTCTGGAAAGTTTCCATCAAGCTTATCTCAATGCTCGAAACTTAAGGTGCTTGATCTTAGGAACAACTCTTTATCAGGTTCTGTTGATGTTAACTTCACTGGATTTCCAGATCTTTGCGTTCTTGATCTCGCCAGTAATCACTTCTCTGGACATCTTCCTGATTCTCTTGGCCATTGCTCCAAGACGAAAATCTTGAGTTTGGCCAAAAACGAGTTCACTGGCAAGATCCCTGACACGTTCAAGAACCTGAAGTCTCTTTTGTTCCTGTCCTTATCTAACAACAGCTTTGTGGATTTGTCAGAAGCAATGAATGTTCTTCAACATTGCAGCAATCTCTCGACTCTGATCCTCTCAAAGAACTTCATGCACGAGGAAATGCCAAGAGATGTCACTGGTTTCAACAACCTTGCCACTTTAGCGCTCGGAAACTGCGGTCTTAGAGGTCAGATTCCAAGCTGGCTGTTGAGTTGCAAGAAGCTGCAGGTTCTTGATCTCTCTTGGAACCACTTTCATGGAACCATCCCTCGTTGGATCGGTCAGATGGAGAGTCTCTTCTACATAGACTTCTCAAACAACACTTTAACCGGAGAAATCCCTGTAGCCATAACCAAACTCAAGAGCTTAGTCCATCTAAACTGCACCGGCTCTCAGATGATTGACTCTTCAGGGATTCCTCTCTACGTTAAGCGGAACAAGAGCTCCAGTGGTCTTCCCTATAACCAAGTTTCAAGATTCCCTCCATCTATCTATCTTAACAATAACCGACTCAACGGGACAATCTTGCGGGAGATAGGACGTTTGAAAGAGCTTCACATGCTGGATTTGAGCAGGAACAACTTCACAGGGACGATACCTGAGACCATTTCAGGTCTTGACAACTTGGAGCTTCTTGATTTGTCTTACAATCACCTCCACGGTTCCATTCCTCCCACGTTTCAGAGTCTCACTTTCTTGTCAAGATTCAGCGTTGCTTATAACCGTCTCACCGGGGCCATACCTTCAGGTGGTCAGTTCTACAGCTTCCCTCACTCGAGCTTTGAAGGCAACTTGGGACTCTGTCGAGCCATTGACTCTCCTTGCGATGTTATGATGAGTAATGTTTTGACACCTAAAGGCTCTTCTCGTAGTCATAACAACGGTGGAAGATTCGGGAGAAGCAGCATTGTTGCACTTACCATTAGTCTCGCCGTGGGGATCACTCTGCTTCTCTCTGTTATTCTACTAAGACTCTCAAGAAAAGACACTGATGATAGAATCAACGACGTTGATGAGGAAATGCTCAGTGACGTTTCTAAAGCTCCCATGTCATCAAAGATTGTGCTGTTCCATAGCTGTGGATGCAAAGACCTGAGTGTAGCGGATCTGCTGAAGTCTACTAACAGTTTCAGTCAAGCAAACATTATAGGATGTGGTGGGTTTGGTCTTGTCTACAAAGCCAATCTACCTGATGGCTCAAAAGCAGCGGTCAAGAAGCTTTCTGGTGACTGTGGGCAGATGGAACGTGAGTTCCAAGCTGAAGTTGAAGCATTATCTCGAGCAGAACACAAGAATCTGGTCTCTCTTCAAGGCTACTGTAAGCATGGGAATGATAGGTTGCTTATCTACTCGTTTATGGAGAACGGGAGCTTGGATTATTGGCTGCATGAGCGTGTAGATGGGAGTATGACTCTCAAATGGGATGTGAGGTTGAAGATAGCTCAAGGAGCGGCTCGTGGGCTTGCTTACTTGCATAAAGTCTGTGAACCTAATGTTATCCACAGGGACGTGAAGTCGTCTAACATTCTGTTAGATGAGAAGTTTGAAGCTCATCTTGCGGATTTTGGATTAGCGAGGTTGCTTAGGCCGTATGATACTCATGTGACGACTGATTTGGTGGGGACGTTGGGTTATATTCCTCCTGAGTATAGTCAGTCTTTGATTGCCACGTGTAGAGGAGATGTTTACAGTTTTGGTGTAGTGCTTTTGGAGCTTGTTACGGGACGTAGACCAGTGGAGGTATGTAAAGGGAAAGGTTGTAGAGATTTGGTGTCTAGGGTGTTTCAGATGAAGGCTGAGAAGCGTGAAGCTGAGCTTATTGATGCAACGATACGTGATGATTTGAACGAGAAAGAGGTTTTGGAGATGTTGGAGATTGCATGCAAATGTATTGATCATGACCCTAGAGAGAGACCGTTGATTGAAGATGTCGTTGCCTGGCTTGAAGATTTTCCAGTAGAGTTCTGTTGAAGAACAATGAAACCCTTTGTATGGATCTTTGTTAGTTTTGGGAATGAAATGAAAGAGTGTAGATCACTGGTTTTGGTTAGAGAAACTTGAGGTATACATATGTAAAGCTTTGAACTTATGTTGATCCAACATACAACACGGTGCATACACCCTGAAAAGCTACCTGTTTTGTCCTAAGTATTTGTAGATAGAAACTGTTAAAGGGCAAACTCAGTCTTCAAACTGACAACAAAGTGTGTGATAGGTCAAAATAAATAAATAACGTGCTTATAAAGTATCTTCAAAATGTTAAAGAGTTTGACATAAAAGAAAAAAAACTATCACACAGATGTTACAACAACAACGAGATGCAAGAAAGAAACAAAGGGGCAGTCTTATACAGATTAAAAGCTTTTCATTATCTTCTGAAACTTGAGTCCTGAACTTACCAAATCATCTCAAGAACGTCTCCATAACGTCAGGGAACATTCCTGCATTGCTTCCAGAGCTGTTGTTCCTGAACTCTAGTGGTTGCTGATCAAGCGAGGTTGATGATGAGGAAGGGTCCATTCTTGCTGGTAATGTATAGCTTCTTCTAAACTTGCTAGGATGATTATGATGACTTTCAACGCTCAACAACTCGTTCTGGTTTTCGAGGAAAGATAAACCGTTGGGCCATTTGATGTCGCCTTCTTGTTCTGCCATTGGAGGAAGCATCTGAGGAGGAGCATTGCTTTCTTGAAGGAAACTGTATCTTGTAGGTGCAGGTAGTTGGTTTTGGAAGCTAGGGGAAGGCAACACTGGAGAATGTGATCCCCAGTTAAAACCTTGAGACTGAAGCTGCTGGTTTGGAACTGAGGAAGAAGATGGAGTGGTAGCGGTTTGGTTTGAGGAGAAGAGCTGTGAGAGGTAAAAACCGGATCGATAACCGATTGAATCAAACAGTTGCCTCATCCTCAGCACAAAATGAAGATCTTCTTGAATCTGGATAAAACAAAACAATGAGTTGCCACACCATACAATAGATAAGCTAATGTGAAAAGGTAAAGAGGAAGAAAAAAATAACTCACAATCTTGCAAGAACCTAGCTGTAACAGACCATGTCCAGCTTGAATCACAGCAATTGTCTGGTGAAATTTTAAACAGTGTTAAGGTAAGATCAAGAAACAGTGTTTAAAATGAAGTTTGACTGTTAACCTGGATGCCTGATTCAAATTGGTCGGTCCATTCTGGAGGAAACTGCAATAAAGTTGTGAACAACCAAAACCTAAGGTGTCAGGTAACCATCAAAGATCATAAACTCCTCATCTAACAAAAAAAGAGACTGAAAGATTTGTTGAAGTTTTGAGAAAACGTACAGCATCAAAAGAACTCTGCCAGTAATTAGCAAGATTGGGTTCAGATTCAGCATTTGTGACATTTATCAGAAGCAACTTTACCCATTAATCTGCATATAACATACAAAAGATTCAGAAATGATTGGATAATAACTTGTATATTAATCAAAAGCTTTTGTTAATTCTGAAGTGATTAGGGTGTGTGTGTTTATATTATCAAATTATCTTCTTCCATAATTACTTATATAAACCACCTACCCTTTACCCACCCTTCTCCATAATTGTATAACTGAATGGACATCCTGCTGAATGCTTTTCTGACAAGATCTTCATCTTCAATGTCTAGTTCCAGACAAAGATCTTCACTTCTCCCTCCTCCTCCACAAAACCCATCTTCCCACATCAACATCCTTAACAAAACAAGTAAACTCTTTCAGAAAGAGATATGTGGCTTAAAACAGAGCTGCTCTGTTTATGTCTCTCTTCTCTGAAAAGCAGAGAAAACTTACATGCTGCTACTTTCATCACCAATCTTGCAGCCATTTCCACCACGGACCCTCCTGTAATCAGAAAGATGAACAACAACAAAAAGATAAAGAAACATGGAGAGAGACAAAGAAAGATAGAAGAACAGTGTAGAGAGAGAGAGAGATGTGTGTGTGTGTACAGTCGGGGACGAATAGTCCAGAAAACAGAGTAAATCCAGTCGTAATGAAGACAGACGCTTCTAAGTGCTTCGTGAAGTGCCACCATTCCTACAGCATCTTTGCTTCTATCACTTATCAAAACACTTCCTGAGCCCACCATGTCTTCACTCTCTCTCTCTCTCTCTCTCTCTCTCTCTCTCTCTCTCTCACTCTCACACACACACACACACACACACACATACACACACAGTTTCTTTTGTTAAAGAAACATCTAAAATCTTTAAGGTCTTACTCTTCAGCTTTCTTCAGACAGTCTCTGTTTTTTCCAAATATTTTAAAACTACCCACTGAAAAGAAAAGGAAAGAAAGTAAACTATGTTATCTTTTCTCTGTGAGAGTAAAATAGTTTGTCAACCACAGAGTCTCATCTCGCTTTTACTTTCTCTCACCACTGTTCTTTGCTTCGAGTCTTTCAGTTTTAAGGCTTGTTAGTTTTTGTATTTGATGCAGCATCTTCATGTAGCATCTTAATATAACATTTAGATATTACATCTAGATGTCTTTCGTTTTTAATTAATATTTTTATTCAGATCCAACATGCTACTAAAGTTGTTAGTTTTTAATTTCATACTAGCAGTTGATAACTAATAGTTAAAAATACCAAAAGAGTATATTTTTATTCATGAACTAATTATAATATTCAAATACATATATATAGAATTTAAAAATGCAGTTTAGCAGGTTACGACAAGAAACATAATTTTACGATTTTGACAGAAAACACATAATTTACAGTTTCGACAAAAGAATATGATTTTACGATTTTGGCACAAAATACAATTTTTCGGTTTTAGCAAAAAAAAAACAAATTTTCAGTTTTGACAGAAAACACGATTTATGGTTTTGGTGGGAAAACGTAATTTTCTGATTTTGACAAGAAATTGTGATTTTCCGGTTTTGGCAAAAAAACACATATTTTATTTGAAGAGAAAAAAAGATTTTCCGATTTTGACAGGTAAACATGATTTTGTGGTTTTGGCGAATAACACAATTTTTTTTATGTGAAGAGAAAACACGATTTGCCAAATTTGAAAGGTAAACATGATTTTCGGTTTCAGCGGAAAACGAGATTTTCCAATGATTACGTGATATTTTGTTTCTAGTTTTGGCGAGAAAACACAATTTTCCAATTTTGACGAGAAAATGTGACTTTTCATTTTTGTGGGAAAATACGATTTTCTGAGTTTGATGAGATCAAAATTTCCAGTTTTGCTAAGAAAATGTGATTTTTTAGTAGAAAAACACGATTTTCGGTTTTGGCGGAAAACATGATTTTTCAGTTTTGATGGAAAATACAATTTTTTAGTTTTGACAAGAAAACATGATTTTCTAGTTTCTAGGACAAATTGAAATTTTCCAGTTTTGGCGGAAAACACACAATTTTTCAATTTTTTTTTTGAAATGTAATTTTTCAATTTTGACGGGAAAATATATTTATACATTTTGGCATGAAAACATGATTTTATAGACTGGTGGAAAATGTGGTTTTACATGGGAAAATGTATTTTGGCTTTTTAGCAAAAATTGTGATTTTACATTTTTGCGGAAAAATGTGATTTTACGGTTTTGGCGGAAAACTATTGAGAATTTAGGCGGAAAACGTATTTACGTTTCGTCAAGAAAATGAAATTTTAACCTGTTTAGTGAGAAATGTTATTTTTATGATTTTGGTGGATGAACACGATTTTTGATTTTATCGGGAGGGAAGCGTTTTTCAATTAAAATATTTTCAAATAATTATAATAACTAAATTAATTAATTTTTATATTTATTAAGTGTATTTAAGTTTTTTAAATTTTAATGCAAATGTTACATACAAACTTCACATTTTTAGCATTTCAGTTTAGATATTTTAGAATTTTCATTTAGATGATATATTTAGATGTTGATGCAATAATGGTCAAACTAACAACATCCGAATATTAACATATAGATGTAGCGTTTCGATACAAAAACAAACAAGACCTTAGTGAACATTATTATATTAAACAAATCCCAGCAACAAGTTAGGTTTAGCCGTTCAGGAAATATATAAATAAAAAATTAATTTTAATTGGAACTAGGTTTTAATCCGTACTGTTTATTTTTATATATATAGATATTTGTTTTATATCATTAGTAGCATTAGTCATATATTTAAATATTTATAAAACTATTGCAAACACAACAATTTCATAGTTTCCATGTTAATATATACATGAAAAATCATATTTCAAAATTATTTTATATTTAATTTCTATTAAATTCTGATCCGGGTTTTAAAGTTAGATTACCGTTAAGCAGTTTTATGTTTATTATATATATATGTTAATTTTATGTTTTTAGGTTATATAATATATAATAAAAAGTTTATATTAATTTATTTATAAATTTTATTATATAAACTATAACTTTGTAGTATAAAAAGAGACCACATGACCAATAATTATAATACATGCAAACATTATAATAAAATTAAATAATATATAGCACCAAATTATATTAAGTTATTGATAAAGTTTCTTACATAAACTATGATTTTGTAGCATAACTTTAACTTAGTCATATATATTTATATGTTTATATAACTATTACAAACACAATAATTTTATAGTTTACATTTTATATTTTATCTTATTTGATTTGAATTCAGTTACTAAATAAATTAAAATATATATATGAAAAATCATATTTTAAATTATTTTATATTTAATTTATACTAAATTCCGATCCGGATTTCAAAGTTAGATTGTCATTTAGCAAGTTTTGTGTTTATTTAAATGTTATATTATTATATATATAATAAAATAATATTTATTTTTCATTTTATTAAAGGATGCAATTTTTATTTTTTAATTTTATAAAATATAACCAAATATATATATATATATATTAATGTTTAATTATATTTTATTACTAATTCGAAATTATTGTAATATTTACATAATTTTTAACGTTGATATCTTGCTAAAATATTTTTCAAAATATTTTTTTTTATAATTTTTAATATATATTTATATTTTAAATAAAATATATTATGTTTAAAGTAGTTGCAATTATTTTGTTAAAGTTTCTTAGTGATGGTCCAAATAAAAAAAATCACATATGAAATGAGTTATGACTTCTCTTTTAATAGAATAGACATCCTTAAATATTATTTCTTCATCATAATCATAATGTCATTTCCACTTAGGAGAAATTTCATTTCTACCATAAATTGATACAAGTTTTCAAATTTACCTTTAATGAATGAATATTGAGTCTGTTCGTTTAATAACCGCCAGCGGACGGTTCGAAATAACACCTACAATCATCGCAAATACTTTCGATTTAATATTTTTTTTTTGAACAAAATATTGAAGAATCTAAATTTTGTTGTCATGTGCTGATGTACACTTCAGTAAAGTAGCAGGCTGGACCGCAAATTGTTTTTGTATCTAGCCAAAAAATGTTTCAAATTTTAGCAGGTTGTGCTTCCATCAAGATAACCTAAAAATTCTTGTTGGTCCTCAATTTGAGAATTTAAATAATTTTTGTGTGCTGTCAAATTGCTTATGAAATGATAGCTACCCTACGTTCATAGCAAAGATTTTTAAATTTGATAAAATCATTTGAATTTTCATCGTTCCATCATAGATTGAGAAAACGGATACTTCAACCAATCAAGTTAATCCTGTTTGGAGCCGTTCTCTCAGTATTACCAGCAAGTTATTCTACTGAGAGAAAATAACGTTGGTGTCTCCTCTCATTCCTCTTCTTCCACATAAGATATATATGGATGTCTGAAACATTAACCGAAGGAGAATGAGGTACATTGTTTCTTTTGATTGAGAAATAATGCAGCCTTTTGATTATTTCAAGGCTTCGTTTGTTGATTTAATTTTTTGTTGCATGTACTGAAAATTTTAGGGGGGGTTCTACGTACTAAAGTTAGCTTGAACAAAGAAAATAAATTAATTTTAAGAAAGTAGTTAATATCATAACATTATACAAGTGGTTCATCACTAAAACCAAAGCATAAAGAAATGCAAGAATGAAGTACGTGAATATAATATAGGAAATTTGGAGACATGTACATAACAGAAAAAAATATTAAGTTTATACACATAATAATTTGATGGCTATGATATTGTCTATATATTATGTATTAATGACAAAACTATTTTGCACGTGTGTTTTCAATAGCCAAATATATTTTTGATATTCTGTTTATTGTTGTGAGAATTACAAATGGGAGAAACTTTGTGTGCATCATATATGACTCATCCGAAGAATGAAATAATGAAAGAAGAATCATTGAGAAGAAACAGAAACGACGACGGTTCCAAGAGTGATGGTGAGCGGAGATCAGCGGTGGCTTCGTTTGTGTCACTCGAACGTAGCAATGATCGATACATGAGTCTGATTATCGAACTGCTTAGCTACTTTGATAGCTATAGAAATGAAAAATTTGGAGAAGATATAGTTGTCATTGCAATGTACTATTCTATTTTAGTATGTAACATAGAATGTAACATAAATATGTTTATATAGTGTTTTTGTTAGATTCTATATTATTGGAGAAACATTCAACTAATTAATGATTTGATGATTCAAATTACATGTTCTGTTACACCTTTGAATTTTATTCATCATCTTTGGAGAAAATGATCAATTGAAACTAAAATGTAATATTTTGTTTTGTTGTCTTTTTGTTCAAAATTTTGTTTTGTTATGTTCTATGTGAGAAACATAGAATGGAAATCTCTCTCTCTCTCTCTCTCTCTCTCTCTCTCTCTCTCTCTCTCTCTCTCTCTCTCTCTCTCTCTCTCTCTCTCTCTCTCTCTCTCTCTCTCTCTCTCTCTCTCTCTCTCTCACTCATCTATGTGTTCCAGCATCTTTTCATTCTATTTCTCTTCTCCTCTAGCTTTTGTTCTTCCTTACCCATCATTCTTTTTTTGTTTTGTGGCTGCAAATTTGTGACAAAACTCTAACTTGGCTCCTTGTATGGTTCATGTTAATATTTCCAAACTGTCACACAAACTATGTCGCTTATTCCATACTATGTCGTACTTATGTATAGTATAGTCACATAATAGATTAAATTCAACCTCGTAACTATTTAACTCCTTTGTGTGACTATACTATATGGTATGTAGTATAGTATGACACTTTTAGCTTTGGAGTGTCAACATTACGCGCACGCGCCTGAAAGGAGACTTTGATCACATTTATGCACAAATTGTCACATCCACCAATTGCAACTGTAGATTGGTTATATTCTTAATTATTTCTCTTTCTCTCTTATGAATTTAGAGAAAAATCACCTTATAATATAAGAAATTTAATCAAAGAAAAAGCTAGTGCACTAATGACTTTTTGACTATGTACACTAGGAATATGCAGAGTGCTCCTCGGCATAACCAAATAATGGTTTAGAACCCAAAAAACTTCTAAAACTTTTATATTAGAAAATGTTCCCAATTTTTTTTTTGTAAAGATCTTAGTAAATTCTTTGAGATCCCCTTAATCTCAGGAACGCTCCTGGAAACACGTATTATAAATAAGATTAATGCTAAGTAAATGTTACACAGTCTAGATCTTTTTAAATCACCGGAGAATATTGGTAAAGAAAATTGAGAGAGAGAGAGAGAGAGTTATCAGCTTTTAAAATAGACTACTTAATCACTGATAGGGGTGAGTATGGAGCGGATATCCGGAATTTTAAGGATATCCGTGATCTGCTCCGCTCCGCACGAATAATCGATTTTTTTGATTTGATTCATAATCTTCCGGATATTCGGAGTTACATATATCTGGAAAATCAATATTTTTTACTGGGGTAAAAAAAAAGAAAAAATTACTTTTTGTTGAAAAATATTAAAATAAAAAGAAAACATCAATATAAAATAATAATATTTCATTACAATTTTTTTAAAAAAACTACATACTTTTAAGATAACCAAATAATTAATTTAGTGAATAAAAATACTGGAAGAATATATAGAAATATAAAATTATATATAATTGTATATACATATGTATATAATGGATCAAATATCCATTTCTATAATATGAGTATATGTGATTTCCTTCGTTTTTGATAGATATTACATTTTAGTATTTGTTTTGATTCGTAAATTTAAGGATATATGTATTTTTCGGGTTGAATCGAAATAATTAACTGATCGGATCAAATTGTACGGATATTTTATCTACCCTGATCACTGAGATCTGTCTAGATAAAGAAGATAATTAATATCACAGTGTACTAGTATAATTAGGTTAATTCAGAAAAGAAAAGATCAAAAGAGGAGGGGTCACAGTGTATGATTGGCAACACGTTTACTGGAACATTACGGAGAGCATGCTAAGGGTCAACGCCCATCATAATATCTTCCACATGTGGCAAAAGCCCATAACTGCTATTCACCTTCTTGCGTTGTCATTCTGCATAATCAAGAGTTGGACAACCAAATTATTTACAAAAATCAATAAAAATAAAATATTTTTCAAATTTTGTAACTTTTTGTGATCATTGTTTTTTGGTATCAGTCAAATCTACAACAAATATTAAATATACTTTGAATATTCTTATATGTAGATTTAAATTAATTATTTGAAAATTAAACTTTCAACTTTAAAAGATTTTGTTAACAAAGTCATATATTTTATGCCATAATTCTTTAATATCTTTACTAAAAATTCATTATGTATAAAAAAAACTCTATAAATACTAATAGTCACGTTGACCACAATCACAATTCTCCAAAGCTTAACAAAGGTAAATTTCTAACATATTTGATCGTACTTAAATTATTTTTTCTTAGAACTACATGTTTTATTTCTATTCTGTAGAACTAACTGAGAAAGAAACATAAAATATGACACTGTTTTTTCCTTGTGATTGATCATTTTAACGTACTTAAATTCTTATATGCAACTAATATTTTTATTAAATATATTAATAAACGTGCTTGTGATATGTAACTTCAGAATGGAGTTTATATATACATATGTGGGAACACCAGGAAGAGCACATGATTCGAAGATATTGACATATTGTGCACAAAATGATGAATATTTTCCAACTCCCTTTGAAGAAAATATTTTCTCGCTGATTCAGGATACCCTAATAGGAGAGGATATCTTGCTCCGTACCGTCAAACTCGATATCATCCGCATCAATGGCGAGGGGGACAACCTACAAATGCGAATGAAATGTTTAATAAACGTCATTCTTCTTTGCATTCTGTGATTGAGCGAACCTTCAGGGTGTGGAAAGAAAAGTTTGCTATTATCAGAAATCCAGCGCGCTATGATCTACAGACACAATGTAAGATTGTTGTTGCGACAATGGTATTGCATAACTTTATACGAAAATCAACAAGAAATGATGAAGATTTTCAAGAGTATGAACAAACAGAAAATGAGATGTTTGAACTATCAGATTCTGAAGGTGATGTTGAAGCTCAACAAACGAGTTATGTTCCTACATGAGATGCATATATGACGGGTATTAGAAACAACATTGCAGAACAAATATGGAGAGGAAGAAGATAAATCTTTTTCATTCATTTTTTTAGTTTGAATTTACGTTTTTAATATTTTTTCATTTTTTTAATAATTTTTAATGCTAATTCATATCTTGTAATAGATTATATTATAAATAATTAGATTAACTATTTTATTTAAATAAAAATTTAAAAATATATTTTATTTTCTTAGCTCTTAATCACAGCTCACAGATCACAGCTCCCTTCTCTGCTTTGCCAATCACGCACATAGACTTATACTAGTGAAGAAAGCGAACCGCACGAGACGTGGAATTGTGCTTTCTCTGCCTACGACACTCTTCATGCCCACGCGCCATCTCACGCACATTGCACTTGCAGTGTTCTAGAATTATGGTAATTATTTATAAATAGCCTAAATAATTATAGTATGATACTAAGAAATTATAATGATTAATATATTATATTGTAGAATCTTATAAAAATAAAATATTAAGAATATTATTATTTGTAAATCATAATATTCAGTTTCAATTTATTACTAAGGTTTCACGATTTTACGTCTAATGATATTATGTGAAATATATATTATGTTTACAATAATATAAGTTTTGAATGATAATTATAAATATTAAATTTTAATCTTTTAATTTCAAATAGCATGATAATAAAAATTATCAATATATATTTAAGATTTAAGATAGTTCAACAACATAAATTTAAGTCTCTAAAATTTTTTTATATAGAGAAATGTTATATTTGGTTCATTAAATAACGAAAATACCCTAACCTTTAAAAGAGAGAAAAGAGTGTGTTTTGTGTAATTCCAACACAATGGTCGGATGTTTCTATAGCTCGGACATCGACTGTGTTGGTTTGTTTTACTTATATTTATTTGATTTTTTTTAGTTTTTTTTCTTCTAAAAAAGTGTTTTTATGTGTTTCTTTTAGATTATTGGGATATGATTAAAAATAATTATATATAAATAAGTTATTTAAATCTAAAAATTAAAAATATCGGATTGTAAAATTACTTTTTATTTTAGAAATGGTAAAATAAATAAAAATCTAAAATCATTAATTGTTGAGATTGCAACAATTATTAAGAGAACATGTATCAAAAATCACTAAAATAACTTATTTTAAATATATATTAAAAATGTGATATCATTTATATGATTTATAATATAAATATAAATTATAAAATCATAAACATTATTTATACTATTTATAAGCAATTATTTATAAATTTTATAATTGTTTTTGGTTCACCTCGTTCACAACTCTTTGATTACATGACTTAATAATTCAATCCCTTATTGAAAAGGTTTTTTTAGATCTTATTAAATTACTTCAATCCAAAAACTGAAGATATTTTATTTTAAATTAATTTTTATTTTTAACTGATGAAAAGAAATTAAACACATAAATATCAAATTCTAACAATCTTTACGATTTTACATATAAACATAGTAACCAAAAGTTACTTAAATGATTTATGTTTTATTAAAACATAATAAGAAGTACAAGATAGAGAAATACTATAAAATAGACCTAAAAATTTTTTGTTACCAAAATAAATTTCAATAAGAAAATAGATTTTATTAAAGGGTGAAAATATATATATATATATATATATATATTTATACCCCTCATTTAAGTAATGTAAACTTAGGGTTTATAGTTATATGTTGGAGTTTGGAGGTAATATATATATTAAATTTTTCAAAGTAAAAAGTTTGTTTCGGTCATTTTTCCTTAAAAATTATTTTTGTGATGAAAACTTAAAAATTAATATTTGAGAAATTTGCTCTAAAATAATTCTGTATGATTTGTAAATCATTATAATTATACACTTTATACAATTATAAATATATTTAAGTATTAAAAATGATTTTATAGAATTTTTTATGTCTTATAAATGAATTTATAAAAAGTATAAATGATTTAGAAACTCTGATAAAAAAAATTGTAAGCTAGAATAAAAATATTTTTAAATTTTTAGAAATAATTTTAAAACATCTAATGATAATTAAAATTTTTTTACAAGTAGTTATAAATAGTTTTAAAATTTTAATAATTATTTTCAAAATATTAATAAATAATTATAAATAATTTCAAATGTTTATAAATTATGTGTGGGCTTCAAAATATAAAAGTTTAATAATGTCTTACATAAAAATCTGGATCCTTATATAATACTATATAACCATTATATTTATTTTTATAAAAATATGTTAAATTATTTTATATATTTATAAATAAATAATCCATAAAAACTAATAAAATGATGAAACACAATATATTATTTCTGTAATTATGTTATTAATTACCATAAATCAGATATGACTTATGTTGTTTGGTAACTTGGAATAATTAGTTAGAGTTATTTTTATTCTAAAATATAATTAAAATAAATAATTAATAAAAATATGAACCAATCAAATTACAATAATTTTCCAGATTTCACCTATAATTAAGAAAATATCACTTAAACGAGTTTTCAACAAATATATAGTAGGATGTTATATATAGGAAATAACTTGTGCGTTATGGTAGATCTTTAACTATTTTTATTTTAGCGGTGCTGCCTTCTTACGGCCTTCCGGTTTCTTAAATGACTTATGCTTTATTAAAACATAATAAGAAGTAAAAGATAGAGGAATACCTTAAGATAAAGCTAAAAATAAATTGTCACCAAAATAGATTTTAAGAAAAAAAATGACCAAAATAGACTAAAATGTATAGATATATATTTATACCATTGGGTTAACTAATCTAGACTTAGGATTTAGAGTTTTGGGGGTGGGTTTAAAATTTTGAAAAATAAAAAATAAATATTAAAAATTTTAAGATAAAAATGGTTATTTCGGTCATTTTTTTTCTTGACTCTTTTGGTGACAAAAAGTTAAAAAGACTATTTAAGAAAAATTCCCCTAAATAATTATTTTTCTAAAAAAGTAACTAAAATTTATCATTTTTGTGTTCTATAAATTGAGGCTTGGTTCATTTGATTTGGATATAAAAAATTATTTTCTTATTAAACAAATTTCTATAAAATGATAGGTTAACTTGTTGAATTTTATTAAATAAAACTATTGTAAAGTAAAGTGTTGAAAGAATGTTGAATTAACAGGTGGAAAAAAAAAATATGTGTAATGTTAAAAAATGTAAAATAGGACGTTGAATCATTTTTCTATTGTAGATAATCTAAAGAGTTAGGGTTGATCCACTTATCAACAATTGGTTTTAAGTTGCAAGCCGATGATAATTCCGAATTTAACAACTGTTTCAAAATAAAAAAACTCATGTGATTTCTATGTTACTGTTTTCACTATACATCAAAGTTTACACTATGCATCTTTGCTCTTTATGTGTTAGCAAATATAAGCAATGAAATAATGGATGGGCTTTACATGTAATACAGTGGGCGAACGTTAGGGAAGACAAAAACTTATCACTGAGTCCAAGGTGATTTTGTTTAAAGATCAATAGAAGCACTATTTTGTAAATCACAGTCTGACTTTCGTATTACTTGTAATATAGTTTTGAAAGACATAATGTAGTATAAACTATTTTGTAATATAGTTTTGTTGTTTACATGATGGACAAGTTTCATGAAACAGATTGATTCTATCATTTTAACGCCTTGGTGATGAAGCTATATGTCCATTTGCTTAAATTAAAAAATGACCTTTAATATCTTCGGTCTCATGCTTTGCTCTCCCAACTGAACTATTGCTTTTCTTCTATCTCAAGATTTTCTTTTCAAAATTTGAGTTTCTTAGCCTGCTTTGATGGAATTCATCTAAATTAAGTGGGCCTTCTCCCATAAGCCATTTGTGGATACACGATTCTTAAATTATGTTTTTGATGCACAACGTCCCACATTGTTAGAATAGTAGAAGACCTCGTTGTATATATAACCCAGAGAAGGTAACAATAGTCATGACCTTACTTTGAACATGATATGTTTATGGAAAGAGATATCCTCTCTGATGTGATTATGCCTTGTGTATCAATCTTCATAACTACTTACCATAGTTCTTCTTGTATACTTTGTATATATATTCTTCTCTTAACACTTAATAAGAATTCATTCAGACCTACATTCTCTACATGGTATTAGAGCCTACGATACCCTAATCTTCAAAAAAAAAAATATTTTTGCAGCCTCCTAGTTTCAGACCTCCAATGGCTGCCTCAAACACTCCTCCATCAACACTGACAACACAGGTTCAGTAGAAACGATTTTGGTGCCATCTCACCAACCTCTGCTTCACGTTAACATGACGAATGTCGTCAAACTCACCTCCACCAATTACTTGATGTGGAGTCGTCAAGTCCAGGCTTTATTTGATGGGTATGAACTTTCTGGTTTTCTTGATGGATCGTCGACACCTCCGGCTCCTACTGTTGTTGCAACAGACGGAACCTCTGCTGCTAATCCGCTCCTTGCCTACTGGAAGCGCCAAGACAAGCTTGTCTACAGTGCCCTTCTTGGTGTGATCTCTGGGAACATCCAGCCTCTTGTTTCACGGGCTCATACATCAGCTGACATATGGAACACTTTAGCTGAGACATATGCAAAACCAAGCAGGGGTCATCTCAAACAGATCAAACATCAGATCAAGCAATGGACCAAAGGTAATAAATCAATTGATGAGTACCTCCAAGGCTTTACTACTCGCTTTGATCAGTTAGCAATCCTTGGCAAAACTGTTGACCATGAGGATCAAGTGGAGTATGTCTTGGAAGGACTTCCGGAGGATTACAAGTCTCTGGTGGATGCAATTGAGGGTCGTGATATACCACCAACCATGACTGAGCTTCATGAAAGATTACTCAATCATGAGGCCAAGCTGAAGAGATCCACTCCACCACCGATACTGGCTCCAGTCATTGCAAATGTGGCTATGCAACGTCATCAACCACGAGGTTACAACAACAGCAACAACCGTCGTCCTTCTCAGAACTGGCAGCAACAAAAACAGTACAAGCAGCAACAACGTCCTCCCAAGCCATACCTTGGTCGCTGTCAAATTTGCAGTGTTCATGGTCATAGTGCTCGTCGCTGTCCACAACTCAACCATCTCTCTGGCAACACGAATCTTGGAGTCACTGCTAATCCGCCATGGCAACCACCCTCACAGTGGCAGCCTCGCGCCAACCTCGCTTACAACTCCAACTACTCACCAGACAGTTGGTTACTTGACAGTGGGGCCACTCATCACTTAACCTCCGATCTCAACAACCTAGCTCTCCACCAGCCTTACATGGGAGGCGATGAAGTTGTTGTTGGTAATGGGTCCAGTCTGCCGATAACTCACACTGGTTCAATCATCTTTCCCTCCTCCACTCGTCCTTTATGCTTAAACGATGTCTTATGTGTACCTCATATTCATCACAACCTTATCTCTGTTCATCGTCTTTGCAATGCTAATCGTGCGTCTGTCGAATTTTTCCCTTCATCCTTTCAGGTGAAGGATCTAGCAACGGGGGCTCCGATAATCTAAGGGTAGTCCAAGGGTGAACTTTATGAGTGGCCAAGATCGAGTTCTGTCATCACCTCATACTATGCAGTACCAGACACAAAAACTTCTTTATCTCAATGGCATTCTCGTCTAGGCCATCCCTCTTTATCCATTCTTAAATCTCTTGTCTCCAAACATTCCTTACCTTGTTTTGATTCTGCTTTAAAAACTCTGTCTTGCAATGATTGCCTCTTGAATAAAGCTCATAAGCTTCCTTTTCATCACAGTTCAATCACCTCTACTACTCCATTAGAGTATATTTTTACTGATGTTTGGCAATCCCTTGTTGTCTCCTGTGATAATTACAGGTACTATGTTCTGTTTGTTGATCACTTTACGCGCTATACGTGGCTATATCCACTGAAAGCAAAGTCACAAGTCAAGGAAACTTTCATTTAATTTCGTGCCATTGTTGAAAATCGCTTCAGCTTAAAAATCAAACATCTTTTCTCTGACAATGGTGGTGAATTTTTAGCCATGGCATCGTTCCTTGCAGCCAATGGCATTTCCCATCTCACAAGTCCTCCTCACACACCACAACACAATGGTATTTCTGAAAGAAAACATAGACATATCGTTGAGACAAGTCTATCTCTTCTTACTCATGCCAACATTCCTTTGTCTTACTGGCCTTATGCTTTTGCCACAGCTATCTATCTTATTAATCGTTTACCTTCAGCTTCCTTATCCTTTCAAACTCCTTATGCAAAGCTCTTTCAGAAGGAAGCTAACTATACAAAACTTCGTACCTTTGGTAGTCTCTGTTTTCCATGGCACCGGCCTTACTCTCCCAACAAACTCGAAAAGAGGTCTCTTCCATGTGTTTTCTTAAGCTATTCTTTAACTCAGAGTGCTTATTTTTGTTTGGATCCAACTTCTGCTCACATATACACTTCTCGTCATGTGCGATTCAATGAAAATCACTTTCCTTTCCAGACTTTATCTACTGCATCTAACCTCTCTTCTGAGAATCAGGTTCCTGCAGGTGTACAACACTCGGTCCCGATATTGCCTCCAAGGCCACTCTCACGTTCACCCAAGCTCTCTGCTCAAGTGCCCCTGCCGCTAGATCCGTCACCAACAAGGGAACCTTCTACAGCGACACCTTCAGCCCCGCAAGAGGACAACAACAACCCAAACCACTCACCTACACCTACTCAAACATCCCACTCCTCACCGATACCCACACCAACAACAGAAACACAGTCACCAGACAACTCCAGCCCACAACATACTTCCCAAAATCTCCCTGCCGACCCTCTACCTCAAGTATTTCCACCACCTGCAAATCATCATCCCATGAGAACAAGAGCTAAAAATGCCATCACCAAACCTACCAAAAAGTTCTCCTTAACATCTATAGCCAAACCAGTCGCACCTCGTGAACCAACAACTTGGACTCAAGCAATGCGGGATGACAAGTGGAGGAACTCGATGTCTTTAGAGTTTAATTCCGAGGTCCGCAACAGAACATGGGACTTAGTCCCATTCAAACCTCATATGAATGTTGTTGGTTGTCGCTGGGTCTATACTCTTAAGTACAATGCAGACGGCATGCTGGATTGCCACAAGTCTAGGCTTGTTGCCAAAGGTTATCATCAACAACCTTGTTTAGACTTCACTGCTACCTTCAGTCCAGTCATTAAACCTACCACTATTCGGACAGTACTTGACATTGCGGTTAACCAAGACTGGCAGATTCGTCAACTTGACGTTAATAACGCCTTCCTCCAAGGTAATCTCACCGAAGAAGTTTACATGTGCCAGCCCCCTGGGTTTGTTGACCCTGACAAAACTCATCATGTCTGCAAGCTTCGAAAGGCTATTTATGGACTCAAGCAGGCTCCCCGTGCCTGGTATGTCGAACTGAAAACCTATTTATTGTCTGTTGGCTTTGTCAACTCTCAGAGTGATGCATCTCTCTTCATCTACAAGCGTGACAACCAATGGGTCTATCTGTTAGTATACGTTGATGATATGCTTGTCACGGGAACTAATCCAGCACTGGTGCAACATGTCATTGATAATCTAGCACATCGGTTTTCCATCAAAGATCTTGGCAATCTCAGTTATTTTCTTGGGATCGAAGCTACTAGAACTACAAGTGGACTTCATCTGATGCAGAGGAAGTACATCCTTGATCTACTCCACAGAACCAACATGAAACAAGCCAAAATAGTTGCAACTCCTCTTCCTTCCTCTCCAAAATTGAGTCTTCACTCTGGCCCTGCACTGTCTGATCCACGTGAATACATGATGGTCATCGGAAGCCTGCAGTACTTGGCTTTGACCAGACATGATATCTCCTATGCTGTAAAACGTTTATCTCAGTTTATGCACAAGCCCACCGAGGATCATTGGCAAGCAGCGAAAAGAGTTTTGAGATACTTGTCTGGCACTTCTACACATGGCATCTTTCTCAAGAAACAGGCTCATTCGCAACTCCATGTTTTCTCTAATGCGGATTGGGCCGGTGACACTGATGACTATGTTTCCACTAACGCTTATGTTGTCTACCTCGGCAACCAGCCACTGTCATGGTCCTCCAAGAAGCAACAAGGTGTGTCCCGCTCCTCCACCGAAGCGGAGTATCGCGCAGTGGCTAATGCAACAGCAGAACTTCGATGGATATGCTCCCTACTCACGGAACTTGGGGTCATCATTTCTCAATGCCCAACTATTTACTGTGACAATGTGGGACCCACATATCTCTCAGCCAATCCAGTCTTCCACTCTAGGATGAAACACATAGCCATTGACTTCTACTTTGTTCGCGGACAAGTGCAGAATGGTCTCCTTCGGGTTGCTCATGTTTCAACTAAAGACCAGTTAGCTGATGGCCTTACCAAACCGCTTTCAAGACCATGCTTTCAGGAGCTTCGAAGCAAGATTGGAGTCATCTCACCTCCTCCATCTTGAGGGGGTGTATGGAAAGAGATATCCTCTCTGATGTGATTATGCCTTGTGTATCAATCTTCATAACTACTTACCATAGTTCTTCTTGTATACTCTGTATATATTCCTCTCTTAACACTTAATAAGAATTCATTCACACTTACATTCTCTACAATGTTCTATAGGCTTGGACCATGATCCCTATAGTCTCTTTTCTTTTTTTACATAATCAGGATGCTACATTATCGACTACTCACAATGATTACACCTCAAAATATAAATCAGAGATGGCTTTATATAGAAATATGTGGGCATTCAGCTATAAGCCATATATGGTTTCCTAAGTTTTGTTTTTGTTCTGATGCGAAATATCATGCATCGCTATCATAATAAGAATCCTCCTTGTACGTATAAATTATAATTCAGAGAAAGCAATGCTGGTTGCGACTTTACTTGAACATGATCTGTTCTATAGGCTTGTACCTCTGTATCTTTGATTTTTTAAGGAGACATGCCCTAAACTCTCGTGGTTGAAATATGACCATGCACAGCGGTCTATAGGCTATGTTTGATAGAACTCAACTTGTAAAATATCGTTCATTGTTTCAATGAACATTGAAAACAATGGATCCACTATCGAGATGTGTCTAAGTATCGTATATAAGAGAGGTAGAAAAGTTCATTTTCTCAATGTGCTTTTATTTATTTACAAATTTCTTTAGTAGTCCTTCATATTGTTTTAGTTTTCTTAAAGACTGCGCCGTGATTCATAACTTGTATTTTTTATCGCTAGAGGTAAAATTGATATTATATGATAATTGGTAAAACCATGCATGCAAATATCTTCGATGAGTCACTGAAATAGAGCAAACTCGTAATAACTGGAACTAGAAGCAATAACAAGTTGATGGAATCAAGAGCTTTAATGTCGATCAGAAAATCCTCGACAAAGCCGTTATAGAGGCTGAGTTGGTGGTGGCTGCTGATGAAGGCAGAGGCAAAATTGATGCATGAGCGTTGGTTGGCCCTGTTAACTTTTTGCCTTCAACCACCACTACTTCAGTGACGGGCAGAACTAATACATCCGTTATTACAGTTTCTGTGTTTGAAGATTACTTCACTATCATTCATGCTATGTATTCTACAAACTCTTGAATATCGGAATCTACATCCTTTTAGATAATGGTTTCATACTTGGTATCAAACGAACAAAACAATTTACATAGATCAATTCTATCAAGGTTAACGTACACAAAATATTTATTACAAGATTTACAATTTTAAAATAATTTGTTATTGTCACCCTTCGAAACAAAAAAAAAGAACGTTGTAGTAAATAAGAAAAGTGATGTAATATCAAAAGATTCAAAACCTAAGCACAAGAGAAAAGTGATAAAACTTAAGCAACAAAAAAACTAATCATACCAGGACGTGGCAGTCCGGTTGGTAAAGGAGTTGCAGCTGCAACCACCGCCACCCGGGTTCGACTCGCACTGGGAGGGATGCTTTACGCCATAAATAGTATTAGCGCCGGCTGGTCCCGGGCCTAGGGAGATTATTTGGGCCGAAGTCCTAGACACCTCCTGGTTATTCAAAAAAAAAAACAAAAAAACTAATCATCTCCTTTGGTCCATTTCATATATATGCTAACAAATGAATTTTCAACTCATATATAGCATCCATTTAAAAAAACTCATATATAGCATCATCAACTTGATTCACATAGATTTGAATTTCTATAACCAATGCAGAGTCATATGGAAAAAGTAGAATTTGCAGCGTAGATTAACGGTTTAACTATCAATAGAACTAAAGTTGGATGTAATCGAGTTTAGTGAGAAGGTGCATGTGTTAATGATCGGCTCTTTTAGATAAGTTTGGATAGTTTTATTTAAGAGTTCCAAAAAGAAAGAGATACAACTTTTTATTTGTAATAACACAACTCTCCAATGAAGAGATGCAATGGAGAAATTCTATTGTCACTCTGTATTTTTCATTTTCTCTTTTTTTTTATTGTGGTGTAAAATCAATTTCAAATTTCTATGTTATCAATAAAAACTGCAATTCTTATTTTTTTAGATCACAATCATATAAATTATCATTTGTTCTCTCTTTAAGAGACTCATCTCTTACACGTTGTTCTTTACTACAAACTTCAGCTTCTTTTACATTGTATCAGAGCTTTATTGATTCAAGGGTCAACTAAAGCACAAAGAGAAGCAAGTATTTGCAAAAGGATTTAAGCAAAAAATAGAAATAATGGAATAAACAATATAACAAGTGATTCTCATATTTTATGGGGACAAGTATGATTTCTTGCGCATTAAAATGAAGATAATTTTCAAAACTTAAAAATTGTGGACAGTGGTGCAGAGTGAAGTTTTAAACCAACTAGCACAAACAGATGAAACTCCTAGAATGTTACAATTGAGAAATCAATGGGAAGAAATATCATATATGATGGCACTACAAATTCTACAACTAGTTTGTCTCATCAGATATTCCTTCGCATAGCACCAGCGATTACTTCAAAGGAAGCGTGGAATGTTTGGAAATCTGAAATCTAAAGAACTCCGCAAGTACGATTGATTTAAATAGCAATTTTTAAGAAAGCATAAAAACTTGTAGATGAACGAAGGTAATAACATCAAATGTTTCATTGAAAATTTAATTTATTTAAGAAATCAATTAAATGCTTTATGGTGAAGACATGTCGAACTATCAAATTGTCCCAAAAATTTTGGAGCAAAAGAAAGATTTGGCTTCATTCTCGGTAACATAGTTAAGAACTCTGAAGGCACATGGAAAAAAACATGTGGAATATCGAAGAGAATATGATGAAAGGTGCATCTAATGTTCCACAAAAAAAAAAGTTTTGGCTATATACCAGAATATGACAAAAGATGGGTTTGAGTTTTGTAAGAGAAACAACCACGCAGAAAGAAACTGATTGTTGGAAGAAACATAACATGGATGACTAGGTTCAACGAATCACAAAGAATGTTACAAGTGTGGTAAATTTGGACATTTGTCAAGAGATTGGCGTTCGAAGAAATATGAATGAGCAGAGATGGATATTCAGTTTGAAGATGATGGAGATCACATGCTATTTAGTGAAAATGAGAGTTAGGAAAAATCAAGGACGAAGATGTTTGGTTTGTGGATATTGGTTGCACAAACCACATGACGAAAGAAGTGAAAAGTTTCACAAAACTAGAGAGAATCATTAAGATTCCAATTAAAGTTGAAAAACTTGTAATGACAACCAGAAAAGGAGATATCACTATCATGACTAACAAAGGAAGAAGAGTGATGAAGGATGTCTTTCTAGTTCTTGGATTATAAGTTTTTTTGTTTAGTGTTCTGCAAATGATATCTCGTGGATATCATGTTTTGTTCGAGAACAAGCAATGCGTAATCTCATATCTTAAGAGGAAGAAGATCATAGAGATACATATGGTTCAAAAAATTTTGCCAATAAAGTATAACTATTTTGAAGTCAGTGAAAAAGTCACTTGTGAAGAAGTGATGATTTTACAAATTGAAAGGTGGGAATGTTAAGAGATGTGACATTTCAAAAAAGGATACTTCTGAATATACAAGAAGATATAAATCAAAGAGTGAGACACAAATGGTGCAATGTAAAGATTTGGTTCAAGTACATGAATGTTGTTTTAACGCTTCATATCAACTAAAATCACATGAAGCATTTGAGATCAAGACATTGAGTGATGCTATAAGTGATGAAGTTAAGATGATAGATAACAAAACATCATTGAAACTTGTAGAGAAACCTGAAAAGAAAAATAACATCATATTAAAGTGGATATATCGTGTCAATAGAAATGCATATGGAAATTAAAAAAAAAAGTACAAAGTAAGGTTATCATGAGAATTTGAAACAAAGTACAAAGAGACCGAAGTAAGACAAAATTTCAATTAAGAGTAATTGTTGGATGTAATTGAGTTTAATTAAGAGGTGCATGTGTTAAGGATCAAGATGTTTAGATGAGTTTTAGTAGTTTAATTTAAGAGTTCCAAAGAGAAAGAGACACAACTCTTCATTTGTAATAACACAACTCTTCATTGAATAGATGCAATTGTTCACTTTGTATTGTTTCATTTTCTATTTAAACCCTTATTGTTGTGATGTAAAACCAAATTCAGATTTCTATTTTATTAATAAAAAAAATGAAGATCTACTTCATTTAGTTTGGAGTGATCACAATCATATAGATTATGACATGAAATCATTTGTTCTCTCTAAGAGACTCATCTTTTATATATTATTCTTTTCTAGAAAACTTCAGTTTGATCTACACTAATTAGTAATTACAAAAGGAAAACAATCCAAAGTTAGGAAACATAGTACATTTTGTCTCACGCATACAAAGATCTCTCTTCTCAATCTTAACTACTATCTGAGCTAACAATACTATACGCAAGCTACATAACGACATATTTTTAAATGTTGGTTGCATCACATATTTGGCTAGCGACCAACTTGGTCACTTGAGAATGTTATTGAAACTATATTGGAGCTTACTGAGAGCGAAAAGATGAGGTAGTACATAGGAACTGGCATATTCAGTGGCAATTCTAGTTCTATTTTTCTTATTTTGTCTAGCATTTTCTCTCATTTTATCACACAAAATGAAAAAAAATTATGGGTGGACATGCACCCATTCTCTCAATGTAGGTTCGCCCTTGAGCATATCATGTGGAAGGTTTTGCACCAAAGAAAAAAAATATTATGTGGAAGGTTAGGCAATGGCAATGTGTAACACATATGAACTGGCATCTTCTGGGAAAGCTATAAGGCCAAGTTTAAGACTTGGATCGCTTGTCATAACCCCACAAAGACGAGACACTCAGCTTATTCCCTACTAAAATACTTACCGACTTTCTCATCCACATCCATAGCTCAGCCACACTCTCTTATAAGACTTTTCAGTGTCTTCTTGAGAATGATCCATTTTGAGTTTCCTCCCCTGATAATTTCTATACCAATTTGTTACTGAGTGCAAACAACATTTTCATCGGCTTTTTATAAAAAAAAAAAAGGCGATAGTTACCTGTATAATGTAAATTGATGAACTATGCAAGAATTATACTTTGCTTGGATTTGAGAAAGCCGCAAAGCAAATATGTACATGTGATAACTATAAAAGTAAAAAGATAGAGAAAAAGCAAACATAACTTCTTTTATTTGTTTAACTGATCAAAGCACTTGTTCAACAACCTCTTGAATGAGTTTTTACACAATTAAAAAAAAACAAGAGACCCATCAAGAAAGTATTTTGAGGGTCGTTGAGACAACAAACAACAACACAGTAAGTTCCTCCCGTACACATCTCTTATAAACCTCATGCTACACCTACACAATTTTACACTAAACAAGCTCTGATCTTCACAAACATTATTCCACACACACACACACACAAACATTTCAAGAATCTAAAGCTAACATTTCAAGAATCTTCTGCATCGCTTCGAGTATCGATGTAAACCTCAGTTGATAAATCGATTTCATCCACGATCCTTCCTCTGCAAAAGAAAATGATTGCAATAAAACCAAAGTTTATGGGTGAAAATGTGAGAAGATGTTACCTTTCAAGAACAAATTTGCCTTCTTTGTACTTCTGAGCTTTCTCACGCGCTGATTCCTACAAACAAACAAGAACGCAACAATGCAAAAAAAACGAGTCACTCACAAGAAACGTGGAAGTAAAGACTTAACAAGAAAAGTTAAGTGAGATTTTTTTACATATTTCCAACCAACATTCTGTCCGCAACAGCAGCAGAAGATATCAGCAACAGTGTGCATACCCGAAAGCATCATCCTTTCCTCTAAAGGACCCATACTTATATTCACTCTACGTAATATCCAAAACCATATCCATTAAAAAAAAAAACTTGCATTAGAGATATATATAAACGGTACCAATGCATAGAGATCGAACATTGCTAAATAGACAAGTGCATCTTTATACTCATAATCATATCAAATAAGTTTATACTTACGAACGATTGAAGAGGTAAGCCTTTCCTCTGCGGCAATGAAAAGACTGCCAAAAAAATAAAAAAGATGAGTCAGTGACTCAGAAACATCTCCAAACGCATATATTCGATAGCACAACATGAAGCTTAAACAAACATTATACCATAAGCTTCATTTTCTCATATTTTAATGATAAACCTTCTTTCTAATGACACAAGAGTTTGAGTGAGTATAAGTTACTGTAATAACAAATCCAGCTTCAATTATATGTTTTATCATATAAGTTTAATTCTCCAATCTTTATACTTTAATTCAAGAAGAAAAATACTAAACTTAAGAATTTATACCAGTAACTAAATAAAGCGTTTTCTTAATTTTCTTTTGCAAAATTATATTTTTAGAGAGGATGAATACTAACTTGCTAAACCTATATAGAGTGCTTCCACAAATAAAATACCAAGAGAACCGAACTAAAAAGCTCAAGAAATGGTTTATTAATTTCAAGAAAGATGAGAAGTTGTGAATTATCTAAGTTTTGAAGGAGTACCTTGGAAATAAGATCATCGGGAAGAGCGAGATGGGTTCTGCAAAACCTGCATCTGTAAGATCTTCCCTCAAGCTCCACCGTAAATATCCTTCCCATTCTTGCTCTCTTTCTCTCTCTCTCTCTCTCTCTCTCTCTCTCTCTCTCTCGTTCTCTCTGTTTCGTTTCTTACCGGCCACTTACGAACTAAAAAGGCCTTATTAAGTGATATGTTGGGCCTTAATTGGGCCCGTTTTAAAGTGTCATTCGTCAATAAAAGTCTTTTTGTTGACTTTTCTTCTTGATTATATATCTATCATCTCTCCGTGATGTCTCACTAGAAAGCCGCAAAGCCGTGCGTACAGTGGTTTGAAAGAGACCCGTACAATAGATATCAGATTTAGGGGTCCTATTTTTTAACGTTCATTGGTTTAATCACTTTAAATATTTGTGGATTTATTTTAGAATTTGAACTATATTAATTAACTTACCATAAAGTTATATTGGTTATATTTTCTTACAATTCATTTCCCTTTCTCTAATTTCTATTTTAGTTCTAGTTTATTTCTATAGTTTTATAATAAATTTATTTTATTTTGTTAGTTCTTATTTTTTTTTTGTAATTTTGTAATTTTTGTTTGAATTTAAACTATTTATTTGGAATAATTCATCAAATATTTACACAACTTGAATAGCTAACTTTTTAAATACTGAATTACAGATATATTGTTAACTTAGTTAATCATATAGTCTTGAAAAAAATATCTAGCTTTCTTTAATACTACTAGACACCACATAAAACTATTCATATAACATAGTGAGTTGTATAAAATTATCATAATCTTTTCATGGTTTTATATAATAACTATGATAAGTATGGCCTTGTTCGTTTGGTGATCACTGACGATATCGATTCAATGGCAGAGACTAACGATAGAGATATTTTTGTTGTTCATTTAAAAATTATATAACTTATAGTAAATTAGTAGTATATTAATATATCTAAAGATCATACGAGTTCCCAACCTTGTATATATTCATAATCTCTTATAATATCTGGAGTTAATCTTTAGAGACTACATCAATCGTTACACTTGCCAGACACAATCTTATCAAAGAGGAAACTGAAGGACTTTAGCCTCTGGTCCTAGGTGCTAATTATCTCTCTTGTAGAATAGAATTACGCTTTGTGTTTTAACTTTTTAGCAAAGGTTCTAGAATCATGGTTGGTTAACCCTATATTTTTTAATTCATTATAAACACTCATTCTTTGAAAATTACTGCAAGACTAGAACATATCCTATAAAGATAGATTACAAAGCTTACGCCTATTCTAAAAGCTGATGATTAGCACATAAAAAATAACTTATACAAAAGTCGAATCGAGTTAGAGAAAAAAAGATTATAATGTGATCTGTAGAATTTTAAGATCGATTTCCTTAGGTTTTATCTTGTTTGAGCTTGTGATTGATTTCCGATTTTGCGTTTGATTTCAGGTTTGTACGAGATCAATGTGAGAAAGTAAATGCACACAAGATTGTTTGCCCGGTGTCCATGAATCTATTCACCGGGGAGGGAATCGGAATCCCACAACTGCTTCACTAACTATCATGATCACAAGTACATATTCACAACAATGATGATCCGTATAATATAGAGCTTTATACGAGAATTAGCTTGCTTATCATTTCCTTTGTGAAACCGGTAAGTCAAGGCCGGAGTCGTCCGATTTGACTGATCTCCGCCTCTGCAAATCCGTCGAGCTTCACCCTCACGATCTCAAGCTAAGTCTTCTCTCCCTCTCTCGTTCTCTATATTTGATCGTCTTCCCTTTCCTCTGCAACTTGACTCCCAGTTTGTTATAACAAACTTATCCACTTGTGTCATTGCAAAACGCAGCGTTTCACCTATCGAGTATTATCTTTAGGCTGACTTGAGTTGCTCTTCTTCTTGCAGGTTCCAGATGGGCCATAACTAAAGCAGACAAAGTTGGACCAGAAGGAAAGAAGCTCACTCGACGTTTGGTTGAACTTAGGTTCACAATCTCCACCTTTCAGACATAACATCGAGTTGTGTCTCTCCCTCACCGAAACCATCGCCTCCAACCCATCTCCTTTCTCTCTAAGGCGATTTGTCGCCTCAATCTCTCCAACGCTGATTCGATGACTTTTAGAGATTTTTATCAATTTCTCCAATCTCTGAGAGTAACCATAGCAACCAAGGTATTCTCCGAATCTCTTCTCTTATTTCTTTTACTTTTGATGATGAACACGAACTTGTCGATCTGTCTCTCACCTCAAAGCTCCTTTTTCCTTACAGATCCTAAAGATTCATGTCACTGAAAACACAAAAATAACTCTGCATGTACCAGATCTCAACCGACAAACTCCTTAATCTCTCTGCATGTACACGATCTAAGCCAAAACCGACCGATATCACCATCAAACCCCAAAAGCTTCAACCTTTATCAACCACGACCACATATAGGTCATCTCTAAATTTTCTTCTTTCGTTTTTACTTAAAACCTTTAGATGTAAACTGATGTAGACAGTAGAAACCCTTTCTGACTCTGATCTTCTTTCTGCTTCAGGAAAACCCGAAGAGACTCCACCTGCAACTGTACATCTCCAAAGAAATCCACCTCTCTTCTAATACTCAGGTAACGAACCCTCCCTTTAAGCTTTAGTTGTTTTAGAATTAACAGAAGATTAACTAATATCTCAAGATTTGATATTAACTAACCTTCTGTCTTTTCCTTACGAGGTAACCAACATTGTTGACTCGTCGTTATTCGGAGCCGTTCCTGCTTCAGAACAAATTCACAAGTTCAAAGCAAAGTCTAAAATTCAAACCAATTAACACTTTAGTTAGGAAATCAGTTGGGTTTCTGCTTGTGTGAATCTTGTGTAGAACAATATTAACGAGAGCAATAATATCACGAATGAAATGATACTTGTTTGCAATATGCTTTGTCCTTTCGTGAAATAATATATTCTTTTCTAGAGCTACGGCACTCTGTGAGTCATAATGCATCTTTACACTGCATGTTTGGAACCCCAATTCTTCTCAAATACCCTTTAACCAAATCGCTTCCTTGGTTGTTGAAGAGAGTGCCATATACTCTACTTTAGTAGTCCACAAAGCTAAAACTGATTGTAAATTTGATCTCCATGAAATTATGTTATCCCAGACCTTGAAAACATATCCAATAACTGATCGTCTTCTGTCTAAGTCTGCTGAATAATCTGAATCTAAAAACCCTTCAATTATGCAACTTGAGTTCTTGATGAATATTATGCATGTTAGATTCTCCTCTTAAGTATTTTAGAATCTAGTTCACTGCCAAATAGTTATCTATTCCCGGCCTAGCCATAAACCTACTCACAACTCCCACTACGTGTGCTAATTATGGTCTGGAGGCAATCATAGCATAATCAGGCTTCCCACAACACTTGCATAAGGGATTTTCTCCATTCTTGTAGCTTCCTCTAAAGCCTCTGCCTTGGTTAGACTCTTCAACTTGAATTGAGTCACAAATAAATTTGTGACTGGCTTAGAATCTTCCATTCCAAAACTCTTTATGACCTTCACATTGTAATTCTCTTGAGATAGGATCAAAGTTCCCCTCTTCCAGTCTCGTATAATATCCATCCCGAGAATCCTTGAAGCTTTTCCCAAATCTTTCATTTCAAACACTTTGCTTAGACTGTATTTCATCTTTTGAATCTCTATCAAATCTCCTTCAGAAATTAGCATTTCGTCGATATACAAGAGTTTATAGATAGCCTTAGTAGTGTTCACATTCATCCTCTAGACACAAGATTCATAGCTGATCTTTAGGCAGTTTATCTCTTCATAAACCCATCAAACCTTATATATCATTGCCTAGGTGACTGCTTTAATCCGTATAAGGACTTCATTAGTAGACAGACCTTGTTCTCATCGCTTAGTTTCACATATTCTTCAGGTTGATCCTTTATAATCCTTTCATCTAGATTTTCATGTAGAAACGCGGTCTTGACATCCAACTGTTCCAACTCAAAATCTTTGTTCACCACAATTGAAGCATAAGTCTTATCAAAACATGCATGACAACTAGTAAAACTATTTCGTTATAGTCAACGCCTTCCTTATGAGAAAACTCTTAGCTACTAGTCTGCATTTAAAACTTCGATCCTCAACTCCTGAAATACCCGGTTTGTGCTTGAAAATCCACTTGCAACCCACTCTCTTCTGATCTTTACGTTTCTCAATTAGATCCCAAGTGTGATTCCTCTCAAGTGAATTCATCTCATCATCAACATCATTTTTCCAATGCTTCCAATCTTTACTCCTTTTAGCTTCCTCGAAAGGTTTAAGTTCTTCTTTCTCAATATCCTCAGCAACTGCTAGCGCATAAGCAACCAAGTAAGCATCCTTGTATCTAAATGGTGGCTTGATTATGTATTCAAACTCGATTCATAGCCAACATGTGATTATCAACTGAACCCATAGTCTCAGTGTCCTCTGCAAAAATCAAACCTTTTTGTCTCATCTTCGCTTTCTGATTCCTCTGACCGTTCATGATCCTCTTATTCCTCCTAAATAACCCTTAAGCAGAAGTTTTTCCATGTTCATAGCTAGAACCACTAGGAATCTGAATCAGACTGAGATTGAATCAGACTTTCTTCTTAAACGTCTTAGCCTGCTTCTTTGTGCCAATTGAGCGTTCTTCATTTCCCGTACCTTTCTGAGTTAACATATCCTTATAGATTTCATCATCTCTGAAAAAAATATTCTTTATTGTAGTACATGTATGATCTTCTGGAACCCAAACCCTGTATCCTTTAACCCCAAACGAATAACCCAAGAAACCCCTTCTGACAACTTCAGGACTCGTCTTCTCTTGAGTAACATGAACATAAACCGTATAACCAAACCTTCTGAAGTGTGATAAATCAGGCATGTTCCCTGACTGAACTTCCTATGGTAATCTACATCCTAAGGTTGAATTTGGTGTCATGTTTATCAAATACACTGTTGTAGAAGTAGCTTCTCCCAAACCAGTTTCTGCAAGCATGGTGTGGTTCATACGTTCTGAAATCCCATTATGTTGAGGCATGTAGGTGCAAGTCTGATGCCTCTTGATCCTAGTCTTTATGCATAACTCATCAAACTGGTTGTTGCAATATTCCAATCCATTATCAATTCTAAGACACTTGATCTTCTTCTATGTGTGGCTATCAAATGCCTTTTTCCACTCTTTGAACTTTGAGAATGCTTTGTCTTTAGTCCTTACGAAATAAACCCACACTTTCTTAGAGAAATCATCAATGAAACTTATGAAATATTTGCAACCTCCAAGGCTTTCTGAAGTTTATGGAGAGTCTCAAATATCTGAATACACATACTCTAGAATCCTTTTAATAGTGTGCTTAGTCTTAGGAAAGCTTTGCTTGTGTGACTTTCCAAACACACATCCTTTGAAGAATTCCAATTTTCCCACCTCAGATTTTGGAATATAACCTTCTTTCACAAGTAACTCCATTTTCTTAAAGCTCATGTGACCTAACCGTAAATGTCATATCGTAGTCTTTAAGTTCCTAGATTCACGGCCATTAACTTTAAAACATGACACGGTACCTTGTAGATAATCAATACCATTCTCATATTTGCATGTGATCACCTTCGGTCCATCTTTGTAGAATGTTATAGTGAAGTCTCCACCTTCATACTTGCATCCTGACTTCTCTAACATTCCATAGGAAATTAAGTTTCTACTCATGTCTGGCATGTAGTGTACATCTATTAGGATAATCACTTAACCATTTTCATTTGTGATTATGATTTTTCTAATCCCCTTAACTTGGCACTGGGTATTGATTGCCATTATAACTTTGCTTCCATCTCCTTCCTTTAGTTCAAACAAGATTTCTTTATCCGGAGTAATGTGAAAAGTACAACCTGAGTCTAGAACCCACTCATTTCTTGAATCATGAGTGCTAGCAGTTAGTACTAGAGGTTGTTTTACTTCTCTTATAGCATTGAAAACTTGTTCATCCTTACTCCTATGATCTTTGTTCGGACATTCACGTTTCCAGTGGCTTTCTTTACCACAAATGAAACATGCCCCCTTCTTTGTCTTGTTGAATGTCCCCCTGGACTTAGACCGATAACCTCTACTCTTTGACTTGTTACCATAATCAGGTCACTTAGATGATATTCCTCTTGATTCCACATATAAACCTTCAGAAGCTGATTTATTTTTGTTAAGTAATCCCTTTTGTTTAAGCTCTTCTTCTTTTGAATATGCTGAGGTTACAACTTCAGAGACAATAAGAGTATCTCTGCATGTTCCATACTGAAGAGTGTGAACTAATTGCTTTTACGCAGCAGAAAGACCAGAGAGCAACTGTATAGCTTGATTTTTGTCTGTAATGGTAACTTTTGGACTTTCTAGATCAGCTATTAACTTCAAGAATATGTCCTCATTCTCTTTTATTGACTTTTCTTCTTCCATTTTGTAACAAGAAAACAGCTTCTTCAGATATATCTTATTTGGGAAAGATTTGAGCTTATACAACTTTTCAAGAGACTTTCACATGCATAGAGCAGTCTGCTCATGCATGACTTTCCTGGAGTCGCTCAAGCAGGTACCAAGTAAACTTCTCACCCTTAAGCTTTTTTTTCTAACTTCTTTTGATATATCACTGGTTCCTCACCTTCTGTTTGTTTCTCTGGGGTAGAATAAACCGTGAAGTTGTCACATATAACTGCAAGAAGCTCTTGGATCTCAAGCTGCCCCATCATTTTGTACGTCCACATAACGAAGTCGCCTTTACCGTCAAACTTCTTCATCTCAAATCTCCTAAGAGTAGGTTCCATATTGGACCTTCAAGATTTTGAGATTCACTGCAAACAACAACACAAAAGGCCACAACCACATCAACACAAAAGGCCACAACCACATCAACACAAGCAGAAAACCTCAATCACAATGATCGCAGTACACACAATCACATATGAGACTTCTCTTCTTCCTTATCAGACCTGATCTAACTCTATATGAGAGAACCTAAACATGGATGCTCTAATACCAATTATAAAGCTTTAAGATCGATTTCTTTAGGTTTTATCTTTTTTGAGCTGTGATTGATTTCCGATTTGGCTTTTGATTTCAGGTTTGTACGAGATCAATGCGAGAAAGTAAATGCACACAAGATTGTTTTCCCTGTGTTCGCGGATCTACTCACCGGGGAGGAAATCAGAATCCCTCAACTGCTTCACTATCAATCACGATCACAAGTACATATTCAAAACAATGGTGATCCGTATAATACAAAGCTTTACAAAAGAGAATTAGTTTGCTTATCGCTTCCTCTGTGAAACTGGTAAGTCACTGCTGGAGTCGTCCGATCTGACTAATCTTCGCCTCTGCAACTCCGTTTAGTTTGACCCTCACGATCTCAAGCTCAATCTTCTCTTCCTCTCTCGTTCTCTGTATTTGAGCGTCTTCTTGTTTCCTCTGCAACTTGGCTTTGAGTTTGTTATAATAAACTTATCCACTTGTGCCATTACAAAACGCAGCGTTCCACTTATCGAGTATTATCTTTAGGCTAATACTTGAGTTACTCTTTTTCTTGCAGGTTTCAGATGGGTCAGAATTAAAGCAGATGAAATTGGGCCAGAAAAAAAAAACCATTCGACGTTTGGGTGAACTTAGGCTCACCTCATCATCTTTTTTTGCAAACCTAACTATAAGTCATAAGAACTCATTACTGATGCAATATTACTGCAATCATTCAATTACTCTATAAAACAAGTAGATTCATACGTATATATGATCGGGCCATTCATCAACACCCATATCCCTATCCTCACAGTCACACACAGCTGTCTTTCTTCCCGAAAACGTCCAAACCCTAGCTTTTTCACTTTACACCCCAATTTCAATTTATTTCTTGTTAAAATAATTTCCATTTATTGCATCTTTTTCTAACTTTAAGTCTCTCATTTCTACTTTGTTTTTCTGCTTTACCTTCAAGGTTTAATTACATGAATGATATATCGTCCAAGATCAAGTTCCTATCCCGTACGACGCGTGGATTGCCATTCCCATGCACCACGCTCACTCTCTCCACTCATTAGTACGTATACACACACTGTATGCATGCCCGTATCACGTGCACCCGTTACTTCGCCGGCCAAGTCCATCAACTGGTTGTGCATCGGCCACTTGTCACGGTATGGAGTGTTCGTTATTGTTGGGACCACGACCATATAGAACCATGATTATCCATGTATCTTAGGAGGGTCCTTAAGGAAGGAGACCCACAAAAACTTAAGATATGTCTCTAAAAAACTCTTAATTAAGAGTTGTATCTTGTACTGTTCACGATCCCACTGACACGTGACGGCCCGTGATTGGTTCTTTTCTAATTTTTTTAAAAAAAAATTCAGAAAAAATCAGAAAATAAAAAGTTAAGATACCTAGAGGTATCTAACCATAATGATGCTCTAAGGATCCATCATCATCTTCGGAGTTTAGTATTGTTTAAATATCTTTTTACCTCAGGTTTTGTCATTTGTTGAGAAAAAATGCTTATTCCCTTGTCCTTGTATTTGAATACTTACGGTTCTTGTAATTATTGGTTGATATATAAGGAAACATGGGGAATATTCTTCGTGGGAAGATTACAAATACTTGAAATTAGTTATAGTCCGACAAAACAACCCTTACATTGTTACCTCTTTATGCAGCTAAAGCAGTATTTCTGTATGTATGCAGATACCATATATATCATTGCACCAACACAAACAACTAAACAAGATATTAATATCTGAGAGAGTTCTTCTTTTTCCAAAAAATATCTGAGAGATTCGTTGTTAACTAGTGCAATCTAATGGAAAATTTAATGTACTAATACACTGAAATTTTGTATATATATTTTTGTAACTATAGCCGTGTAAAATCACAAAACTCTAAATAAATGTAGATATACAGTATCTACTGGATTCGACCAAATTATTGAAATAATCTTTAAATGGTTGCAACGAATGGGATAAATTGTTACCGTCGTTCGCTTCGTCCACTGCAGCAACTGAGATTTAAAAGACTGGAAATTATTATGTTGACACATTGTATCATTGAATTGATTATGTGATGAATTTTGGCGAAATTTTTGGTTTTAAGTCAATTGGCATAATTAAAGATTAGTGTTTTTATTTTTTCTAATGGTCTCTCGTTTCGAATGAAAAGATAAAAATTATTGGAAATTTTTTTTCAATAGTACACCATTTTAATGAAAACTATTTTGAAAGAATATTATAAAAAATCTTATTTTTACTATTAAAATTTTTATTTACAAATTGATACTGAAACTTTTTCTAGTTTTTCTTTCTATCAGAAAGATTAAATATTTGTATTTTATACTTTATTGAAATTATTAGTACTTTCATTAATACAGTGACAGTTTCATATAATCGCTTTATATTCTGATAGGAACCAAATTTATATATAAAATTATATATTCAAATGAAATTATAGTTGGTTAAAATTTATAAGTTTTTAAAATAAATATTATTATTAAAATTACTAGTAAGTAATATTAATATAATATTTTTGGAATATTTTTGTAGAAAGAAAATGAAGATAACTATTGGAGTAAAACACAAATTTATTTTGAACTCATCTTGATTTGAGATAAATTTTAAGGGTAACCACTAAAATACCCTAAGTACTCTTACGTTGGTGTAATCGGTGAGGGCGTCATGACTACGTACAAAGTCAGACGTCTTGTGAAAACGCAAAGTTAATACTAAATCTTGTAGTCAATTCAGCTGAGAATAAAAAAAAAAGAGATAAACTTTATCTCCAAAGGAAATTCAAAATCATAAGCATACGTATGTATATTATTCCCTTGCCATCATGAAAAATTGCCATTTAGCGAGACGTATGCGAGTCTGTGACTACAGATTTGTCTTAGGACTAGGTAGTGTAGATTGGTGATGCAACAAGAGCGATAATTGATGATGGTAATGATGTTGATGATGGTACAGTGTTAACCACACACACACACATATATATATATATATATATATACTATACACACGTGAAATGAAAATGCATGATAATGGGAATAAACAGAGGTGTTATTTATTATGTCTCTTTCTAAAATAGAAAAACGAAAGCCATCCTTCTGAAAGTGAGGTGGACTGTTGTACAAAACCTGAACTTGAGAGTGGTACGTTCGTCAGCATGCCCATCATAGTTATCATTCCCGTTGTAAATTCCTTAATCGCAACTACTTCATCTTTGTGATCATTTAATATCTTAATTGTTAAACATGCATGACGTACGTTAATCCAAAATATCACTTTAGTTATTTGAAGAAATTAACAACATGCGCAAGCATGTTATATTAATCTGTTGTAAAAAAAAGCTTGATTGATAGACTTATTAAACGTGGATTCCAAGTACACAAGTACTACAAAAGCAGTTTCACCGAAGAGTTCTAAAGACTAAAATAATGGAAAAGAATCAATTGGGGTTTTAATTTTTATTTTTTTTTTTTTAAAAAAAAAAAATTAAAAAGATGAACCAATCGCGGGCCGCCACGTGTTAGTGGGGTCCGCAAACAGTTCAAGAACCTGGTTCTTAATGGGAGGTTTTTAGAAATAGTTCTAAAAAAATTGTGGACCCTACGACGTTTAGAACCTCTAAAAAACCTCTAAAAACCCGCCCATTGGAAGTGGTCTAAGTGTTCTAGCTCAGAGATTTTATATATTAATATTTAATTGTGAAGTTTTTTACTTTAAGATATTTTGGGTTGAATTTCTTAAAATTAAAAACTTCACAATTAAATATTTATATCAATATATACATACATATATATATATTTTGAAAACCTAGTAACTAGAATTTCTCCCATTGGAGGTTCTTGGTTGAAAGCTTTGCAGAAACTCACCAAAACCTCGAAAGTCACTTGACAATTTTTACTAGTTTAATTTAACAAAGATAAAGACTAATTTTAATAGTTTTTACCGAGCTCTCGAAAATGAGGATTGGTATGAAGAATTTCCTCACTTGAATGTGCATTATTTCTGTATATGAGATTCACATCACCGTCCTATCTTTGCAGATATCTTGGTCAAACCAACAAGGAAGAGAAAAAAATTCAAATTTGATAAACGATGGCTGCATAATTATGAGTTAAGACAAATGATTTTAGATGGATGAAATTCACCAAATCTTTTAGGTAATGCGAGTATCATGGAGCATATCTCCAGTTGTAGAAAAGCTTTAGACCGGTGGGAACGGCAAAATGATCTCAACTCTGCAAAGCAAGTTGAAAATCTTAAAGCTAAGGTGGAAAACCTATACTCAAACAATGATGCCACAATGGAGGAAATATGTGGGTCTTTATATGAATTCTCTGATGCTCTTAAGACAAAAAAAAATATTTTAAAAGTAGAAGAGCAAAGTTTTTCTGGCTTAGCGAATATGATGGATTGTAATTGACGATCCGTCCATCCCTTGACATTAATCGGCAGGTATTCCAAAATTTGACCAGATAGTGTAGTAGACAATCTACTCTGTAACACTATGTGTATTCTCTTCAAAATTGACCGGATCAGACGATAAGATACATCAAAATTTTTTTTTATAAATTACTAAGCACATACGTTTAGCTAATTATGCAATCATCTAAACGGGCGACCAATTTCTTTAGCCTAAGAAATCTGGAATATCTTTGTTTTAGAAACTCATGCATAAACAAGAGTCTAATCTGAAATTTAAAAAGTCATGAATGATTTGAAGTTAATCGTAATATATTTTCTTAATAATTTAGAGGTTATGTGATCTGAGTGTAAAATGTTGGAGAGAAGATTTCATATCAAAAGTTTCGATGAGATATAAATAATACTCCCTCCGTTTTACTATGATACATGTTTAAAAAAAATCTATTTCATAAAGATAATTTTTTTATGTTTTCTATAAGAATATTGCAAATTTCAAGAAAATTAATTGATTTTATTTAGTTACTATTGGTCAAAAATTATTGAAAACGGAAAATTACATAAATCAATACATTTAATATAGTGATTTAATGTGTTTTTTTAATATATGTGAAAACTCCAAAAAGTCTAACTTATGAAACAGAGGGAATATATAAGAAAATTGATTCATTCTATTTACTGTCAATTAATTTTAATTTTACGTTGGAAACTCAAAAATCTTAACGAAGTCCATATAGCAATGATTCCAAAAAAGAGAAAAGAACTCCCCCATAAATGAGAGACCAACAGACTTATCGCAAAAATTGGTCGAATCCATTACTCACTATCGATAACAAAATAATTAAAAGAATACAGTCATGCGGGAACTTTTATTATCGGAAATACGCCATAGTTTAATTCTGGAAATTTATGCGTAACGGCCATATCAAATCTGCCTTAGCTTCAAGATGAAAACCAATGTACATAAAAGGCTATCGATTCATTAATTCATTATGTCGGATTATATAAGATTGACACAACGTATTCACTGCCAAATATCCAAATAGTTAAAACATGAAAATAACATGATGATAATTTAGACATTAATACATAACGACGAATACGATAGCTTATACACGTTAAACAGTCCACATAATATTTTTCTTAACTTAAACTAACACGTCCGAATACACTTAAAAAGCTTCATAAGTAAACGAAAACATCAAGCTAGGGACACTATTAAGCTCCCTTATCGCACTTAGAAATATCATAACCATCCTAGAATATTGTTTTCAAAACCCTAAAGGAAACACAATTATTTAGTTATGACGCCTATTTTTTTATTAGTAATTCCATACGCAACCAAGTCCACCACTAAGCAGACCGGCCTTTGTCTCGTTCTCTTCCGCCGTAGTCTGTAGCCAGTTGTTCATTCCGGTGCCACCATGGGAAGAAGGCAGATTAATGGAGGGGGTCATGGTCGATGCAGAAGACGACCCAAAGTAGGGAAAGTGATTGAAGTTTTCTTGGAACGACCTTATGAGACGTTTCTAGAGACAAAACGAGGAAAATGGTCAAACCCAGGCGGCGCAGACGGTAGAAGATGGTTGAGTGAGTCAAAGTTAACATCTAAGCCTAAGGCAGTAGTAGTAGTGGCAGTGGAGAAACAGGACACGTGCTCGGTTATTGCAGTGGCTGTGAGGGTTGTATTGGTGCTACGACTGTTGTATGAGTAGCAGCAATCGGTGTAGCCGAGTGTTGTGGTGGGGTCAAAGAGAGGAGGGAGTGAGACGGAGGAAGGGGAGCTTGGTTGATCACGGTAGTTTGTGGAGATGGTTGAGGGTACTTTCGTCTTTTTAGACACACCGGTAGAGCTGCTTACGCTAGTACTTGCTCCTCCCCCGGAGGCTCCGGTATTGGCTAAACCGGTTTTCTTGAAAACCCTAGAGATCACCCATTCGTCCTGAGGGAAGAAAAGGAAAATTATTGTGAGAACATCATTTATATAATGATGAGAAAGTCAAGGTTAGATCTTGGAGATATTAAAGAGTGAAGATAAAATATCTTGCATTCAGGGAATGTACATTTATTATTCCAATGGGTTTGAACATTAATTCAATTAAATTAAAAGAGAAGGGTCCCAAACAAGATTGTTGAAATATATCACAATATCCTGAAGATGGGTCAGAAAATCCTGAAGATAGGTTTACATTAGAGTTGGGTTTTGCATTGAGCTTTCCAAAACTAAGATGTATTAATTTTTTCTTTTGTCAAAATATTAATTTTTTCATGCTTTAAGAAAACACCATTATGATTGAAAACCCAAGAAATAACAGCAGATTTATTTTCTATTTTATGATCCATGATGGTCTCACTATAACCCTAATAAATAGCCATGCTTTTTCAGCCATCAATATTAAATGCAGAAAAAAGCAAAACAAGAACTCAACGTCACTGAATATGTCATATTCTTGAAAACAAAAAACAAAAAGCAAAAGATTATTATTTATTAATCAGAGATAAAAAAAGGTTTCAAATTTAATTAAAATACCTTAGAGCTTCTGGAGAAATGAAATGGTATGAGAATTTGCCTTCAAGACGATATTCATGCATAACCCAATTAGTCTTCTCTCCTTTAGGAGCTCTTCCTTTGTAAAAGACAAGAGTCTTCTTCATCCCAACAAGTGCACAAGTCTTTGAACTACAAATCTCTCGGTCTTTTCCGGTAGCTTTCCAGTAACCAGCCTCCGTTGCTCTGTTCGTTCTCAGTCCCGTCGGATATTTTCGGTCACGTAGGCTAAAAAAGTACCATTCTTTCTCTCCCATCTTAGCTTTCTCTATAAAAGTCATTTGAGAGTGGTTCATTTAATTAAAACTTAAGCTTCAAGAAGAAAATTACAAGAAACATACGTTAGTACCAAGCTAAGTTGGTTGGTTTTCTCTTACCGGGAAGTTGCCAAGGCTCGCACTTATTCAGATCAACCTCTGCAATGGCCCGGCTTGAGAAGCAACCGTCGAGGACCTTGCGGAGGAGGTAATGGGTGATGAGTTCTTCATCCGTGGGATGAAATCTGAAACCTGGCGGAAGATATTGGCTGTCTCCGCCGTGGTCATAGTGGTAAAGTGGAATTTCCATGAAAGAAAATGATGCTAAAATGTTTTTGTGAGAGAAATATTAAACCCTAAGGAGACACAAAGTGTTTTCAAGGGGAGGATACACGGATGATATAATAGAATGGATATTGATGGTTCTTGAGTGAGGATGTGGTTATAATGTGGATGATTTTTTTTATTTTTTTATTAGTATATTTTTATACTTTGGGATTTGGTAGAACAAAAACGGCGAAATAGATTGAGTTTTTTTTTTGTAGTTAAATTAGCAAAAAAAAGATCGTAGAGACAATTATTGTAAGAAAAAGACAGGTACGTCTATTGCCTCATAGGAATCTGTGGTTTTCTCTGCCTTGTCTTGTAGTAAAGAGAGCAAAGCCAAAACTAGATTATTACATCATCTTAACTAGTTTTTTTTTTTTGATAAAATCATCTTAACTATTTTATCTATATATTTTGTTTTAGAGTCGAGGTTTTTAATTAAACGAATTGACCACCCAAATTGATCATGAAGCGTCCGTATTTTTTTATTTATTATCTGAGTATGCGTGCGTGCATGAGAAAAAGTGCAGTGGTATTCCCTGTCAGTGATGAAAATAGAAGAGAGGATGAAGATTGTATCTTTTATTTTTGTCTACTATCTTGTTTTTCTTTTTACTATTATGCGTTTGGAACCATATTTATTATACATACAACGACTAATCGAAATAATAGAATTGTGGACTTGTAGTAAGGGATACATTATTAGACATATACACTAGTTATTTGGACAATGAAGAGTCTTCATTTTATTTTAATCAAAAATTGGATATTATATTGATAAGGCTGTTTCAAATCTTGGAGTGTCAGCATATTAAATTATCAAAAAATTGACAGAGACTTCGTTACTACACGCCACCACCTTCTCCACCTTTCACCTCTCTCTGTCTTTTTATCTAGATTTTGTTTTCATTTCCCATTTTCTTTTGTCAGCATGTGATGGGGTTTTAATAATCTATTAGAGCATTTTCAACGAAATTTTAGTTACGAGAATTCTCAATAAATATATATATATATATATATATATATATAATTAAAAACTTTTCATTTTGCAATTTTTAATTTTACGGAAAATTCAACCAAAAATTTTTTTACAAAAAAAAAAATTGGGTTTGGTTTCTTATTAAGAATACTCTTAACTTCAGATTTTTAGAATCAGCAAAAAAAAATCCAAATAATTACTTTTGAGTTTTATGAATGTGGCATTGGAAGATTGAACAACAATTGAATTAAACACTTACAGACTTGTATACCAAATCAAATATATTACTGCAGCCTGCAGGTTTTTTTAGGATTGCTAATCATTATTTATAAAATATTGATTTTGTTTGGTCATACTTTTTAACCTTGAATACTTTCATACATGTTTTAAGGCATCACAGTTTCATTGTATTATCATATTTAATACTCTCTATGTTCCGTAATGTTATATATTTTAGTAAATAAAATTGTTTCAAAAGATGTACTCCTTCTGTTTTAAAGTAGTTGATGTTTTGAAAAATTTATTATGTTTCAAAATACATAATACTTTTATATTTTTATAATAATTTTAGTTTTATGGAAAACTGTGTGACCAATGATGTTTTACAGTTATTTAATAATTGGCTGAATAAATTTTAGTTTATATTTTTATGTTACTTTTTAGGAAAAAAAATGTATGTCTTAATCCTTGTGTATTCATCTAAAATATCAAATATTTTAAAAAATAGAGAGTTTTTTTTATATTTTCAGTGTATATTTTGTCAACTAATAATGATTAATTAAAAATTTCGAAAAATTGATTGTCCTTTTAAATTTTTTATTGGTTAAATTTATTGAAAAAAATAATTATAAAAAATTGTATATTTATTATATATTTTATTAATATGTGTAAAAAATTAAAATATCCAAGATGGATTACTTTTTATGTGCGAACCTCCGACAAGACAGACTTTTTTATTTTCAAGGAAAAAGATCTCGACACAACATAAGGTTATAAGAAAGAAAAAAAGTTTTTCAGCTACACGAAGTTTACCCTAATATGGTGGAAACCATCCAATGTTTCATAATATGTTAACAACTACACGATGTTTATGTTAATACATGCCACATATACGAAGTAAATGATTATATGGTGGAAACATCAAAATCGGGTTTAATTGATTCTAAAAAAAGTTAATGGGGTCAAACTGTAATTAATCAAAAAATCAAATTTAAAACAAAAGGAACCAAGTTTTAGAAAAAATAATTGTTACATTAAATTTTTATTGGGTAAAAATTATAGAACATAGTTGACAATAAAAATAAGAAATTTATAATTGAAATTTAATATATTTTAATATTTATGAAAAATTAAAAAAATATGAAGACAATAACTTTGATATTGTCGATCATATTAATTTCTAATATAAATATTTTAAGGAATTCATATTTTGGGGTTTTAAATTGGAATGAATTTTGGTTGTCGGATTGTAAACATATTAACAAGGTGAATTATTTTAAAAGTCAAAGAAAATGAATGCTACGTAAATTTTAATATAATAATATATCAAGATTATGTTGACATAATGTTTACAAAAAGAAATGTAGATGTTGACAAAAAAATCAGATATACATACATATATACAGATAATAGACATATTTTTTTATGTAAACATCATGTTATTTTAGTATCTATAGGTAAGATTATAAATTTGGTATTCGTAAACAGTGTGTCAAGTTACGGTAACATATTACAAAACAATTATAATGCTTATGTATGTCATATCATTCTAATTATTGATAGTAGTAATATATTTGTAAATGTATTTTATAGTTTTATGATGTTAATTGTAAGTGTTATGAGACGTAACATTTCTTTTCTTTGACTTTTAAAATAATTCATCTTGTTAATCTATTTAAAAAATTTCAACCAAAATTTATTTCCAATTTAAAAGTCCAAAATATGAATTCTTTAAAATGTTTATATTGGAAATTAATATGATCGACTATATCAAAATTATTGTCTTTATATTTTTAAAGTTTTCATAAATATTAAAATATATTAAATTTCAATTATAAATTTCTTATTTTTATAGTCAACTATTTTGTATAATTTTACCCAATCAAAATAATGTACACACTTAATTTTTCTAAAACTTAGTTCTTTTTGTTTTAAATTTGATTTTCTGGTAATTACAGTTTGACCTCATTAACTTTTCCTAGAATCAATTAAACCCGACTTGTATATGGGACATGTATTAACATAAACATCGTGTAATTATTAACATATTCTAAAACATCGGATGGTTTCCACCATATTAGGGTTAACTTCGTGTAGCCGACAAAATTTTTTCCTAAAAGAAAATGGCGATGGATTGCACGTTAAAGAAGATATTTGATAAAAATGGGCTCATTCAAAATAGTGAAGCCATTATATGCAAACGCGTGGATGCACGCAGACCAACTCTTTGACAAAGGGAATATGTCGCAGACTTTGAACATTTTTAATGAGAATATCTAGTTTTGGATATCTCAATATATATATATCATAGTTTTGGAAATTGGATTGGACCGCCGTTTCAAACCGCTCTTACCGTGATTTGTAGAAGAAGTTGAGTTCGGTTCGATTTAAAACTCGGATTTGCAGAAAATAATTAATAAAAAACCAACAATAAATAAGTAAAACCAGTGATCCAGGTTAATTTTAAAATTTGGTTCTAAAAAAGTAACATATAATTAATGTGTCTTCCATTTTTATTAAAATTTAATATTTCATAATCAATGTTGGATTATTATTATTTAATTGATTTTCTATGTAATTATATTTTCTTAAGAAAGAATGTAAAAAATATATATTTTAATTTTATATATTATTTTTATTTTGACATATTCATAAAATATGAGACTTTAGTTATAAAATAAATAAATATGATAATTTGAACAATCAATTGTTATTTTTTAATTTTAGTTTTACATACTATTTACTCGTTTACCGTATATATAATTAGATTATGCTTGTTTTAATTTTCTAGTTAATAAAAGAAAAAGAGTATATATTATATATATATATATATATATATATATATATATATATATATATATATATATATATATAATTGCTTTATAAGTCTGTATAATATAAATATTTGAATAGATATACATGTAAAATTAAAAACCCGGTTTGACTGGTTGAACCGGTCCAACCAATCAATCAGTAGCTATACCAAGTTGGTGTTCGGTCTAGTTTTCAGAACACTGTATATATTTATATTAATATTTAATTTTATAATTTTTAAAACTACGGAAATCCAGCCAAAGTATATGAAAAAGATATTCGGTTGACTCGTAATATATATATATATATATATATATATATATATATATATATAAAGATTCTAAGAGTAGATATCTCCGTTGGGATACTCTTAAAATAGCTAACGACTACTTAGGGAAAAGAAACAAAACAAAACTCTTTATCGTACATGTAACACCACATGTAAAAAAACTTTTGTATTCAAATAATTTTTATTTTTTGATTAATAAAAGTAAAAACAAGAACATAATCAACGGGAACGAAACACACCATAAGAGCTTTATCTTCCATTAGAGAGTCGGAGTTCTCCCACAACAACCCTACTGTTTGTTCAACTAATTAAGATAAACTTCATTAAAAAAAGAAGAGTATACCGGAATTTAGTGAGTTACCAAACATCCGAAGATTAATCAGAGAATATAAAAAAAAATATTTTGAACTTTTACAAAAATATATTATATATTAGTTGATACCACATTTGTAGTATAAGAACTGTCAAACTGTTTCTAATGTGTTTATTCATTGAATCTAGATAAGTACTTGTACAATATTAGAGATAGATTCCAGTCCTAAGATAAAATATATCGTTACAAGTTTATCCTTATCACATGAATATCTTAGCTTATCGCTAATACTCCCCTCAAGATGGTGTGAAGAAATTTCAAACGTCTATCTTGCTAAGGTGGTGAAATTGTTGACTTCCTAACGGTTTGATTAGTATGTCTGCCAATTGGTCTGTTGTCTGTACATGACATGTGATTATAGAGCCATCTATGACAGTCGATCTTAATATGTTTGGTTTATTTGTGAAATGGGTTTACTGCAATATGGAGAGCAGCCTGGTTATCATAATATAAAGAGGTAGGTGATAGTTGCCGAATGTCAAGGCTTTGCATTAGCTCGATGATCCTTGAGTTCGCAAAGAGTCAAGGCCATAGACCTATATTCAGCTTCAGCCGATGATCGTAACACAACTTTTTTATTTCTTTATTTTCCACGACACAAGAACATGATGATAAATCCGGTGAGTGACCTTCAGGTGAGTGGAAAATCTACCAATCTGAGTCGAAGTAGACAGAGAGAGTGAGGTAACTGTGCACGCTTAAGAAAATGTCTTGGCCTGGATCGTTTTTGAGATAGCTCACTACTCGGAGAGCTGCGTTCCAATGCTTGAGGTGTGGATTCTGAAGAAATTGTGCTAGTGTGTGTACGGCGTAGCTGAAATCCGGATTTATGCGTCATTTAGGAGGCCCTCAGAGGTCGCAATTATTAGAGAAAAATTTCATCAGCTTTAGTAATACTGAGAAAAAAAAATACCACGAGTTTGTTTATCCCAAACACAAATGTCACAAGATTTTTCGATAGCTCCTATGTTATGAGAAAACCTCCAATATATGATAAACTATAAAGCAGAGCTAATGACGGATGTCCTAAACAGCGATGCCACAATTCTCGTGTTTGGAGTCGTCCAACAATACCTGCGATTACGCCAATGTAGTGGTAAACCCCATCACGCTCTTCACCCACACCAATCAAATTCCTTGAAGTTAGGCTTTGTATGACACAAAATGTTTTGGTCAAGAGAACAAAACATGCGATATCGCGTAATAACTGAGTAACAGATATGAGAGTAATATATATATATATGTGACGTATAGAACATTTGGTGAGCATAAGATGTTGTTCTCATTGTAAGATAATGTTTGTTTGATGCCCAATTGATATTGCCGTTTGGTAAGGATATCTGACAAGGTTGTACAGTTGAGATGTTAGTGAGCAGATTGACTCGGGAGGCACCCGAGTCTACAATGATATCTTATTTTTTTATATATACCATACAAGTATAACTTGTTTCTCTTACCCAAAAGTTTTTTAGTTGTACTCTGCTTCTGACTATTCAAGATATTTGCAAGCGACGTCCATTGGTTTGCAATAAAATTTGGAATACTTGATGTTTATTATTCAGATTCACGATTTGTTGTATTGTTTGCTCGAAAGCATGAGCCAAGACCCCCATGTCCCCTTCTTGTATAGTAACCTCATCCTCGTACGATTCTGTCTGATCCTCTACCTCCAGTTGATTTGGTTTTGTCGGTCCACCATTCATGAAAATCGACGAGTTGGAAACAGTTACATGCACTGTGTCATGTTTTTCCACAGCTCACCAACCTTTTCGAGCTAAGCCATTTCAGCGAGCCTCGACGGTCCTCTGCTTGCCCTGGTGAGAAAATGGTTTTCGGCATGCATGACGTCCCCACACCTGACGAAACCATAAACGGTGGATTAGTCAGCCGTTCTTGGACATGGGTTGTAACACCTGGTTTGGGCATTAGGCCCATTTTCAAAAAACCCAATTTCGGTGTAAAAAGCCTTTTATTGGTTAATTGGGTTCATGGTTTCCTATCTTTTTCTATTCTCAGGTATTCTCTATAGGAATGAAAATTTCAATTTTAGGGAGTCAAGGTATATTTGCTACTGTTTTGGCTATGCTTCTAGAGTCTTTCGATTCTCTTTAGCCAATAGTCGAGTTTCATCAGAGACGGTTGCAAACCGATCTCAAATCCCATCGATTGGGTTCTTCAGTGCTGATTCTAAATTTGTCTTCAATTTGTTCTTTAGAGCATCGCCTTTAGGATTTCAAGTGAAGCTTCTCTACGAGTCTCTTCTCTTCTTTGCCAAATTTATCTTTTTGTTGTGTTGTAATATTCTTTGCTTATCATTTTATCGCGGAGTTTAGCTCTGATTGTATCCGTCTATGCCTATTGGACTTTTAAATTATGGCATGCCTGGTTTCTCCATTATCACCCGCATACGCAGCTTTTGCAGTTGGTAGCGGTTGTTGGCGTTTTGCAACAATCATAGAAAACACTATAAATCGCTTCAAACCGCTATAAACCTCTAAAATCTAAAAGCTGACTTCAATTAACGTTTGCAGTTGCGGACGGTTGTGGGAGGGTAAAAAATATTTTTTTTTTAAAAAACTATATAAATATAAAAGTAAAATATTCAATTAAAATTTAAATTGAAAGAATAGAAATACCAAAATATAAATATTATTTATAAAACTTTAAACAAAAAATATTTTATATAGTTTTAAAAAAAAATCAGTATTATAATTTTATAAATATTGTTTTATATTATTGTAATAATATGATTTTTTAATATTTTATAATTATATAAAATGTAAATTATTGTTAATTTATTATTTAACCACTGCTGCAATTGGTAGTTAATCAATCATAAGTATTCCTCAAACGCAACAATTTTAAAAGATGTACTAGTCGTCCAGATCTTTTAATAACGATTAAAACCGCAACTATCCGCATCCGGAAATGTCAGTAACTGCTGTGGGTACACCTGTGAGACCCTTAATATAAGCATTTGATGTTAAAAAGGATAGAAAACAAGAATAACCATATCAGTAAGATATGAAAACTGGTTGCTCATAAATCACATATTGAAATTTAGAGGAGAAAGGAGAGTAAAACTGAAAAAACCAGAATCCATATCCGCTAAACGGAAGCTAAGCTCAGACAAGCCGAATCAAAGGTTTGATACAAGATCAAAATTAAAAAAAAAAAAAAAAAAAAAGAGCTTTGGATCTCTTCCCTTCTCTTCTCTGTGAAAAGTATTAGAGAGAGACAAAGACATGGGTAGAAAGGTAGAGAAAATCCACATTACCACTTTGAAAGCAACTTATCTTCTTTCGAGCGACATTGTTTAGTCAAAATATCCATCTTCCAAAGTATTAATGTCTTCCTTCCTAAAAAGTAAGATAAACTATTGGCGTATATTACATATATTTTTGTGATAAGATTATGTACAAAGATTCAATGGAAATTTGAGTGTATAACCAAAAAAAAAACATTAGTTCACTAAATATAATATCTATATTATATAATAATTACCATATTACCCGTTTTTTTCCACATACATGTCCACATGAAATCTTTTGTTTTTGTTTTTTCTTACAAATTTATTTTCCCTTTCAACTTTTAAATGCTTTTAATTTTTGTTTAAACAATTATTAAAATTATATTTTATATATTAAAAAAAAAATTCTATACATAGCATGATCTGAAATTTTCAAATATATTTATCAAATTTTATATAGTACTACATATACTTGATTTTGAATCTATATTATCTTACACATTCAGATAATATAGTTAAGATTTTTTTCAAGCGAGATATAATTTTGTTGTATACTATTCTATTTAGAAACATAGAATAGAAACATTATATACAATATCTTCCTCTTTCTCACTTTCAATAAACTTAATCAATAATTGTTAAATTTGGATTATCTTCAATTTACAATTTAAAATTATTTGATGATAATTAAATTGGCTCTTCTTTTTATTCCTTTGTTTGTTTATTTTTTTGCAGTTTTAAGCATAGTAAAAATATAAAAAAAATATTTTAAATTAAATTTATTACTTATTTTACTATATATTTTACAATAATTATTAAATAATAATATTTAATAATATTAGTTTTAATCTCTATAATTTTCAATTATGTCCTGACGAAATAATTGAAAAAAAAGTATCACGAATAAACTTAGTTTACCAAATACAAGGGGTGGAAAAAATGTGTTGATATTTTGTAGTTCTGGTTTTCTACAAAAGTGTAAAATGCATGAAGTAGTGTAGATTACATATCAAGCTATTATTTCATTTGAGATAAATAAGCTTTTTTGATAAATATAAAATTTTCATTTTAAAAAAATCAATTGTGAGATCTTATCATATTCTAGTGGAGATAATGACTATTATTAATCTTTTCTGAAATCAATCTCATGATTGATATTAAATATTTTGAGTTATATTATTACAGTCAACAAAACTAATCACTGGTACTATGTTAAATCTAAACTATTAAAACTGAAGTACAAATAGTACTAAACCCTTACATTTCCTAAATAATTACCATAGAATGCCACTGATGTTATCCCTATAACCAAACACTAATTCATAATATTATCTATGCCACAGCAATAAAACTCAGTCGTTTTTGCCTTACCTAATAACAAACTCAGACGTGCAATCCTAACCGGCAATAACTCACAATAACAACCCAGCAATAACTAAAAGATTACGTTATCAAAGAGATCTTGCACTCCAAACCAGCAATAACTCGTGAATAACAACTAGATAATAACAAATAGGAAAACAAATCTACATAATATTTCGTCCATTCAATACTTATCTTGACTTTTCCTATTTCTAACCAATCACTATATCAATACACAATAACAATGAACTCCATAATATCAACTAAATATTCCATTTTCAAAATATAACAACTTTTCGAATCGAACCGTGACTATTATTTTCAATAAAGTATATTCTGTTTTAAGATTATATCATTCGTTAAAAACAAGTGTATATATATCCACTCTATCTATCGTTAAAAACATTGCAAAGAAAACCTAAATCCTAAACATGTCTATCGTAACATCTTTCACTCCTCTCACAAAATTGAGACCTTACAAAAACAACTGGAGAGTCCAAGTTAAATGTCTGTATTCATGGAAACAACACACATCTTTCGGAGGTGATAGCTTCGAGATGATTTTAGCAGATGAATGGGTAACTATCAATTTATAACGTTTTTTCTCTTTATAATATTACTTATGTTTCTTTGATTCTAATATTACCCTTTTTTTAGGGAAACACAATCCATGCTTCTTGTAAACCAAGTCTCATGTACAGACTTCAAAGATCATTACCTATTGATGAATGGGGAGTTGTTCAAAACGTATCTGTCACTGCAGCTGGTGGTCAATACCGAACAACAAAACATAAGTACAAGATGACTATAGCGGACGACGCTGTGCTTTCGGGTTCTGATTTAGATGATGATAGAAATTTCCTATCTCTTGCCAATTATGAAGAAATTCATAATGGAACTCTAAAGTCATGTTTCCTCATAGGTAAATTTGAAATCGAGTTTATTTATACCCGTAGTTATTTTTAATTTCTGAGATATAGCATAAACTGTTTAGACCACATGAAATCGATTCAGTTCATGTACATATATCATATACATCTGTTTATTTTTAATGTATTTGCCATATGATAATACTTTATAGTTTTCTCACAGATGTAATAGGTAGAGTTCATGAACTTGGTGATGTTCAAACCGTCCAGGTTTCAGGAGAAGACAGAAAAAGGGTTCAATTTCGCTTAGTTGACACAGAGTTTGTTCTCTTAGCCACATTTTCATTAAATTACTTATGAAAATTTCATTCATTAACTACATAATACTATGCTTACTAATTGACAGAGGAAACAACCTTGCATGTTGTCTTTGGGAAACTTATGCTGAGCAACTAGAACCTTTTACTCAGGATACAGATCAGTCAATTGTTTGTTTGATAAGGTTTGCAAAAATCAGCAACTTTAGAGGTATTTAAATTGCCTTTTTAAACATTGGTTAGTTACTGTATTTAAATATTGTTTTTCTAATGTAATTTATGTTAAATCCTAGGTGAGGTGCAAATCACAAATGCTTTTGATGCCTCGCGACTCTACCTGAACCCAATGATCTCTGAAGTTACTGATTTAAGACAAAGGTTATACTTCGTTTAACATTTTAATGTTGTTTAAATGCGTGTAATATAGTAACAGTTTCAATCACTGATTTTTTTTTGGTATCTTAAGTTTTTGTAGGCTGTCAGATGATCATCTCTCTGTTGCTCTGGTTGAGAAACATAATGGAAAGAAGGAGGTTAAAAGAATTTCATATAACTGGAATGATGCTGAGATCAAACCAATTTCGGAAGTCAATGACGCCAATCAGGTACATATGTTGAGTACTCGGAATTGTTTTTTTGTTTACTGTTATTTGACATTAAAATATCCTAACGTTTTTTTTAAACAAATCTAGGTGGAGATTTGCAAAATCATATGCACCATTGAGTCAATAGATACAGATTGGGCATGGTACTATTTTGGTTGTAATCGGCACCAAAAACGAGTTAATAAGCTTCCCAAAGTTGATTACGGGAGAATGACAAAAAATGATAAACCATTGTTTCGTTGTGATGTTTGCCGTTCTAATATCACTAACGTGTCACCCAAGTAAGTTATTTAAAATATTTACTTCGTTTTATTTATTCTCATACATCTTATCTAATAAAAAAATATGGTTTGGTTCACTAGATTCAAACTACATTTGGTTGTGAAAGATGACACAATGACATGTAAGCTAATGTTGCTAGGTTCTGTTGCTAAGTCCATCCTTGGACTTTCAGCTGAAGAGCTATGGGATGGCTCTTATGAAGAGGTATAATTATAATCAAATTGTGTTTATAGCACTTACTTAAACCACAACTAACTAATAAATGTACATTTATCATCTCGTAGATTGAAGATCCAGAGATACTACCAGAACCTATTCGTAGTTTGGTTGGGAAATCTTTCTGTTTTGGAATTTCTATATGCTCTGATAATGTCACAAATGGATCAGACACATTTTTGGTTTTAGAGGTTTGTTCTGGTGATAAAATTCTAAAAATCGAAAATGAATCGCAGTCATATTCTGGTATGGCCACAACATCTTCTACCATGTCATCTGGATCTGTAAGTTTATTAGTTATATAGAAAGATTTGCCTTACAATTCTTATTTGTTTGTCGCTATTTAAGTTAGATTTATTTTAAAAAACCTAATATTGATTCATTTCACTTGGCCCTTATCACTGATTTTAGGTTTTGATGTTGGATCAAAATTCATCTGAAGATTGTCCAACTCCCATCACAAAGCGAAAAGATGATCATTTTGATCTACCCGACATAACATCTTCTTCCAAGAAACAGTGCACCAAGATAATCAAACAAGAAAAGACAAAGACAGAATAAGCACAAGAGTTTGTGTCCATTCCCCCGCGACACCACCCCTTTAAGTTGGTTGACGTCATTTCATTTTTATTTATCTACACCTTTTAAATTTATGCATATTTTTTTTCTTGGTTTTTCCTTTAATTAAAAGTTTTATATTTAATAATAAGCAGATTTTCTATATTATTTTGAGGTATTATATCGTTGATGTATCAAACTCTAAATATAAAACTACAACCAATTGATAACCAGTCTACAAAAATCAATGGAATAAGCAATAGATTTGCCTAACTAACCACCTAACTAACCAATCTGTTCTCCTAACTACACTATTTTCAGTGCTTAACTTATTGCTATCATTATACAAACTAGCAAAGTACTATAAGATGAGCTATAGATGACATACCTGTCCAACTCTTTCACACGTATTTTTCATCACAGCTCTTCATATTCTTCATTTACAAGCTTGCTTAATATATAAATAATTAAAATATTAAAATATAAAGCAGATAAGTTTTAAAAAAGTTAAGTAATGTGTTAGTAAATCTAAACTAACATTGGACGTGTAATATGTGGTTGCTTATTGATATCAAAATCAGAAGTATATCACTGAAAAAGATATCAAGTTCCAAAATTGATTAAACAACTTTAACAATTTACCTAAATTCTTGCTAACGTTATTTTATGAATCTTAAAGTATAAATTTTACCTAACTATATAATCCAGTTTTGAAGATTACCTCTTATAATTTTTATCAATCACGACCATTCTTCTAAGTTCCAGTTACTCTCTCATCCTTTTACTCAAACAAGAAAACCTTCTTGGTTGTCTGCCTCTGATTATGAAACGAAAAAAACTGGTACCCATGCGGATCGGAGCCGAACCTGCAACAGAACAAACTAAGACCTCATTAGTTGATAAATCCATATTTCCTTGCATGCAGAATTCTTCAAATTCTATCTCATTTCAACTACGTTCCTTTACCCTCTATATATTATAGACTGTTTGAATCCTTTGAAAATCGCCAAGTACCAAACAATACAACATCATATCAACAGATAGGCATGTATTCACCACAAACACCAAGAAATTTACGAAGATGTGTCCTTGGTTAGTCTTTCATGTTCTAACAATTCTTAAGAATTATTGTTATATCTTACTATCCTTTATAATGATTTTCATATTTGTTACTTTGCAAGGTCTCGATTCAATGAAAACACAAGTAAGCGAAAGCCCAAAGCTGAGCTCTTGCTTGACCTCATTAACAAGTATTTTTTTTTACTCATGCAATTCAAACAAGCCACAAATTTTGCCATCAATTCATACAATATTATTAACCATCACATTAATTGTAAACCAGGGGATCTACAAAAGAGTAGCTTCAGCTCTATCAAACAGGGGATTTACAAGAAAGGAGCTTCGACTTCAGTAGGGTCAACACGTAATATACTGAAAGACATTACGAATATTTCACATTTACGGAAAAAAAACTCTAAGTTGCCATTACCTACATTCAATGCATCCACTCAGACCATAGACGAAGATGATGCTATAGTCGAAAATGATTTGTTTGGAGGTTTGATATACTTCAATTGCCTACACTACATTTTATACTTTGAGTTTATATTAATTTGATTTATTTTGATGTAGGCATTGTTGATACTGATATACTACAAGTTTTTGACTGTAGTTCTCAAGAGAACACTGATACAGAAACTGAAGAATCGGACATAGATGATCCTATGGATTTGGATGAAGAGCTTGTGCCTAGCGTTGTCAATAGTACAACGAAAGCATCACAACGCCCTGGTTGCGTAGGCGTGATCTCTTCTAAACCAAATCAAAAATATATAAAAACCATTGGTAATGAATATGAATTAAGTTGATCATACAATTTAACTTTGTTTTTATTTGTAAAGTATACTTTTATCAAAAGTGTTTTATATAAATATGAAGAATATTTAGATGAAGGTGATGCTGGCTATAAATGTGATCATTGTGGAGCTATAATGTGGTATGGAGAACGGCTAAACAAGCGTAGAAATGCAAAGAATCCTACTTTTTCATTATGTTGTATGCAAGGCCAAGTGCAATTGCCTCTATTGAAAGAGCCCCCAACTGTTCTAAAAAACCTTTTGGAAGGGGATGATCCAAGAAGCAGACATTTCCAAAAACATATACGACCTTACAATATGGTTTTTTCATTCACTTCGCTTGGTGGAAAAGTTCAGAGGTCTTTAAAGAAGGGTTTTGGACCTGATATGTTTCAACTACAAGGAGAAAATTACCACTTAATTGGTAACTTAACTCCACCTGATGGAGGTGAAGCCAAATTTGGTCAGCTATACATAGTTGACACAGAGAATGAAGTTGAAAACAGAGTAAAATGTTAAGGTATTTCAATAAATGTTTAAAACACTTTCTTCGAGATATTTTTACTTTAAATTTTTTTTTATATGTTTTACAGCTCTGGAAAACAGAAAGTTCATGTGAAGAAACATGATAATCTAAGGAAAGATATTATCGATGTTTTGATGAAGATGTTGAATGAAGTTAATCCATATGTGAAAAAATTTAGATCAGCAAGAGATCGAATTAACACAACTCCTGAAGATTCATTTCATATGAGGATTGTTAGTGAGAGGTTAAAGGATGGACGGACCTATAACACACCTACAACCTCAGAGGTTGCTGCACTTATTCCTGGAGATTTTAGTCTTGATATGGACAAAAGGGATATCGTTCTACAGCAAAAATCAGGAAAATTGCTGAGAATAAACGAGATTCATGCTTCCTATCTTGCACTTCAATATCCTCTTTTATTTACGTATGGAGAAGATGGATTCAGACTTGGTATTAAGAAAGGAGCAACAAAAGTTACAAAAAATCAGAAGAAGCCTAATATTAGCATGAGACAATTCTTTGCTTTTCGCCTGCATGAACGTAAGAATGAGTCTCATTCTCTTCTACACTCTAGAAGACTATTTCAGCAGTTTGTGGTAGACGCCTTCACAACTATTGAGTCTAATCGCCTACGATATTTGAAGCTGAACCAACCATCTTTGCGATCTGATAGTTATGATTCTATTAAAGAGTCTGAGAATGCCGGCAAAGTCGATATGCTTGAGCAAGGTGCCGAGTTCACATTACCAGCTTCTTTCGTGGGGAGTCCTAGATATATGAAGAACAATTACCTGGATGCTATGACAATATGTAAGCATTTTGGATTTCCAGATCTTTTTATCACTTTCACATGCAATCCAAAATGGCCAGAGATCACAAGACATGTTAAGGCGAGGAAGCTAAAGGCAGAAGATAGATCAGACATTATTTGTAGGATTTTCAAGATTAAACTTGATTCATTGATGGATTCTTTAACCAAAAAGAATATTTTGGGTGAGACAGTTTCATGTAAGTTGGCTGTTTGTTGTGTAGTATGTTCTGCTGGTCGTTATATTTTCTAGATTTTCTAACTAATTTTTTTTTTCTTCTGAAACAGCTATGTACACAATTGAGTTTCAAAAACGTGGTTTACCACATGCTCACATTCTCCTATTCATGAAGAAGATAAAGCCTCCTACAACAGACGATATTGACAACATTATTTTCGCAGAGATTCCCAATAAGAAGGAGGAACCTGAACTTTATGAGGTCATTAAAGATATGATGATTCATGGACCCTGTGGAGCAGCTAATATGAATTAACCATGTATGGAGAATGGGCGTTGCTCTAAGTCATATCCTAAATCATTTGCTGAGGAGACAACTATTAACAAACAAGGATTTTCGGTGTATAGAAGGCGTCAAAATTCAGAAAACTATGTTTTGAAGAATGGGGTGAGATGTGATAATCGATATGTCATTCCTTATAACCGAAAATTATCTCTTCTTTACAGAGCTCACATTAACGTCGAGTGGTGCAACCAAGCTGCGTCTATAAAGTATTTATTCAAATATATAAATAAAGGACAGGATCGTGTGACAGTTGCTGTTGAACCCCCAGATCACATTGTTGCAAGTGAGTTAGGCAATGTTGAGCTTACCAAGGAAAAGCTTGACAATAAAAGGAATGAACTCAAGGAATTCTTCGATTGCAGGTATAAAACATTACAAATCGTTTTTTTATAAAAAAGAATCAACAACACCCTGCGATTTTATTGAATTAATTTTCTTCATACAGATACGTTTCTACATGTGAAGGAACGTGCAGAATCTTCAAGTTTCCTATACACTTCCGATCAACTGCAGTGGAGAAGCTAAGTTTCCATCTTCCCGGAAAGCAAGTTGTTACTTTCAAAGGGAAAGACAAGTTGAAAGCAGTGGTTAGTCGGAAGCTCATAGAGAATACTATGTTCTTGGCTTGGTTTGAGTTGTGTAAAATTGACTCCCTTGCAAGAACATTGACATATGCTCAGATTCCAAACTTCTTTACTTATGACAAAAGGTCAAAAAAGTTCAAAAGACGAAAACGGGGTTTTGCTCTAGGGAGGATTAATTATGCTCCTCGGACCCAGGAAGATGCCTATTTCTTGCGTGTATTGTTGAACATTGTCAGAGGTCCTACCAGTTATGAGGACATTAGAACTTATCAAGATGTTCTGTATCCAAGCTACAAAGAAGCATGTTATGCGCGTGGTTTATTAGATGATGACCAGGAGTACATTGATGACATTGTAAGAAGAAGCTATGACAGCACCGCAAGTGAATGCAGGAAAGTGTTTGTTATGATGCTTATGAATAACACTTTATCTGTGCCGGAATCAGTATGGGAAAACACTTGGGAGATTTTGTCTGAAGATATCGAGCACTACAGAAGAAAATATTTCAATAGACCAGGTTAGCATTTAATTTTTTCAGAGCAAACCTCTATAATTCTACATCATATTACGTTCATATTTATAATTGCCTGCATGATTCTTATCTTTTTGGCTTTTATTTTAGGTCTATTTCTGAGTGATGACGACAAAAAAAAATATGCCTTACTAGAGATAGAAAAAATTTTGAGACGTAATGGCACTTCTCTAACAAGATTTGAATCTATGCCTGCACTACCAAGAACAAGTAGTGACGATTCTAACGTCTTGGTGTTAGATGAACGTAGTTATTGTCGTTCCTCTTTGTTAGAAACTCTACATAGAGATATTCCCAAGATGACTTGCGAGCAAAAAAAGATATATGAGGAGATTCTTGCTGCTGTTAATAAAGGAGCTGGTGGAATGTTTTTTGTTAGCGGTTTTGGTGGAACTGGGAAAACTTTCCTCTGGAAATTGCTTTCTGCAGCTATCAGATCTCGAGGAGATATTGTTCTAAACGTGGCTTCAAGTGGCATCGCATCATTGTTGTTGCAAGGCAGTCGGACAGCTCATTCCAGATTCGGTATTCCCCTTAATCCAGATGAGTTTTCTTCATGTACTATGAAGCATGGAACTGACCAGGCTAATTTAGTGAAAGCATCATCACTTATTATATGGGATGAAGCGCCTATGATGAGCAAACATTGTTTTGAAGCTTTGGATAGAAGTTTATCTGATATTGTGGGGAAGCACGAGACACAGCCATTTGGGGGGAAAGTTGTCGTTTTTGGAGGTGATTTTAGGCAAGTATTGCATGTTATAAATGGAGCTGGTAGAGCTGAAATTGTTATGGCCGCTCTTAACTCATCATATCTTTGGGAAAACTGCAGAGTGCTCAAACTTACTAAGAATATGCGATTGCTCTCTGGTGGTTTGTCACTTGAAGAGTCAAAGGATCTTAAAGAATTTTCAGAATGGATTTTAAAAGTTGGAGATGGAAAACTTTCTGAGCCTAACGATGGTGAAGCAGAGATTGAAATTCCATTTGAATTTCTGATTACCGAGTCAAATGATCCTATAGAAGCAATCAGCAAAGCTATTTATGGTGATTCAACAACACTGGATGAAAACAAAGAGGCCAAGTTTTTCAAAGAGAGAGCTATACTTTGTCCAACCAATGAGGATGTGAATATAGTTAACGATTATATGTTGAATAAGTTAAATGGTAAATTTTTATATTCAGCTTTTCTCCCGTCATTTATATTTATAAGTGTAATTCTGCTAATATATGTTTTTCATTTCAGGTGAGGAAAAAATTTATAGCAGTGCTGATAGTATTGATCCTTCTGATACAAGCTCGGTAAACAATGAAGCTCTTAGTTCTGATTTTCTGAACACAATTAAGGTTTCAGGCTTACCAAACCATATTCTTAGACTAAAGGTTGGTTGTCATGTTATGGTTCTGAGAAACATAGCTCCTACAGACGGGTTAATGAATGGGACAAGATTGGTTATCACTCAGCTAATGGATTTTATGATTCAAGCTAGGATTATAACAGGAGAAAATGTTGGAGACTTAGTTGATATTCCTAGATTGCTCATAACCCCATCTGACAGCAGATTACCCTTTAAAATGCGGAGAAGGCAACTGCCTCTTGCCGTGGCTTTTGCAATAACAATCAATAAAAGCCAGGGTCAATCCCTATCTAAAGTAGGTCTCTATCTACCAAGACCTGTCTTCTCACATGGTCAGCTATACGTGGCTGTTTCTAGGGTCACTTCAAAAAAAGGATTGAAAATTTTAATTGTGGATAAGGATGGGAAACCTCAAAAAAAAACTATGAATGTAGTTTTTAAAGAAATTTTCGACAACCTTTAATTGTTTGGGTGATAAGGTATGTTATTTTAATACTCACATATGTCTTATACTATTATAGATTAGATGTGTTCTTTCAAAAATGGTTTGGTTTTTTATACGTGTATTTTAACAGAAAAGTAAAACATATATGCTACTCCTTTTCCATAATATTTATTACTTCCTCTATTTTAATATGATGTATATTTTAGGTTTTCATACATATTAATAAAATTTATAATAAATACATAATTTTTTGTGATTATTTTTTATAAATTTAAACCAATAAAAATTCAATAAGTATAATACTGTTTTTTAAAATTTTCAGTTAATCATTATTAATTAACAAAATATGTATTAAAAATATATTTTTTTGAAACAATTTTTTTTCTTAAAACATGTAGCATTATGACACTGAGGGAGTACTATTCAAATTGTAAGCTCATCAGTATCTTTTTTAGACATAACATCAAATGACAGTGACTCGATTTAATTAATAAGTACCTCTAGTTTCGTGTCTGAATAATTAAAAGCATTTATTTATAATCATACATTTTTTTTAAGAATAAGTACATTAATTTAAAATGGAAGTCGATAAAAATTCTGAATCGACGAAACAAAATCAACTTGAAACATAGTTGAGAAAAGAATTTTTAACTATCCTAACCCTGAATATCCGGATCCGGATAACAATTTTACGAATTCGACGAATGCATATCCTAATCCGTATATCCTAAAATACCCCAGATATTTGATCTATCCTAGACCTAACTGTGTATATGTATTATATGGTAATTTAAATTATTAAATTTATAAATTACATAATTTATTCTTATTAGATATATATCATACAAATGAATAATACATTGTATTTATATATATATATATATATATAACCATTTATAATATATATTAGTGTATATTTTAGACATTAAATTGTTATAAAAAATTACATGATTTTGTTATTGTAAAGGAATAAGTTCAAATTATAATAAAAAAATTATTAATATTATTATATTTTCATAATTCAAAAATATTTGGGTAGCTTATATGAATATGAATAAAAAAGAAAATTAATTTAATGTTATATATGTATAATTTTGTTTTTATTATAAAAATTTAGAAAACACATATATATTTTTATGAAATCTTCAATTCCAATGACAAAAGTTATTAATGGGCTTATTCGGGATTTTTTTTTCTTGTTAAAAATTAATGTTTAGATGTTTGGATGCATGGATAATATGAGTGACATTCCTTGTAAATATTAGGTAAAATCAATGGTTATTTTATATTTGTACTTATGTTTTAATAGATTAGATAAACTATAAATATAAAATTTATAAAAGATAGCATATAATTTTATTCTTGTTCATTAAATTTTACTTATAATTAATTTACAATAGAATTAATAGTATTAATTAAGAAATTAAATAATGCATTATTTTATTAAAACATTAAAACACTTTAATTAGATTTTGTTAGTTTTTCCTCAACTAATTTTGTTTGAACTAAAAATAATTAAATTTATAATTAAAATTGATAGATATTTACTTGATTAAAGTAAATAATCAAAATTTCATAATAATAATAATAATAAAAAATTAATGATATGATCCTACTATGACTTTTGTCTAGTAGATTTTTTTGTAGTTTTCTTTTAATAGAGAAGATTTCTATTTCCTATTTTTTATATTTACTTATTATTTATTTTTCTTATATTTTATATTTATTTATTCTAATATTGTGATAGCTTTTTAATGTAATATTGTTGTTTCTTATATTTTATATTTAGTGGTTTTTATTTTACTATACTTTTTCAGATAATGATTAATTTAGTTTTTTCTATTTCTTATATTGTATATTTAATTATTTTTATGTTTCTTATAATATATATTTACTTATTCTAATTTTCTTGCTTTTGTATCAAATGATAATATTTTTATAAATATTGAATGTAATATTTTTATTTCTTATATATTTACTTATTATTTATTTTTTATATTGTATATTTACTAATAAAAGTATTTGGAAATAATCAAAAATAAAAGTATATATTTTTAGATAGATCTTTAAAGTTTTTTTTTCATTTCTTATATTGTATATTTACTTATAATTTATTTTTTCTTATATTGTAACTTTACTTATTCTAATTTTCTTGATTTTATATCTATGGTGAGATTAAGATAGATGTTTAGTGTAATATTTCTATTTCTTATATTATATATTAACTTATTAATTATTTTAATATGTATTTTTTCTAATTTTTATATTGTATATTTACTTATTATTTTTATATAGTATATTTACTAATTTTAGTATTACGATAGATGTTTTATGTAATATTTATATTTATTATATTGTATATTTATTTATTATTGATTTTACTATACATTTTATTTTTTACTTATTTTAATATTACGATTGATTTTTAATATAATATTTCTATTTCTTATATTGTATATTTACTCATTCTAATGTTACAATAAATGTTTAATGTAATATATTATTTCTTATATCATATATTTACTTATTATTTATTTTTTATATTATATATTTAGTTATTATAATATTACAATAGATATTTTATGTAATATTTTCATTTGTCCCATTGTATATTCACTTATTATTTGTTTTACTATACATTTTATTTTACTTGACATTTTATTTATTTATTTATTTTAATATTATGATAGATGTTTGATGTAATATTTTTATCTATTATATTTTATATTTATTTATTATAATATTAAAATAGATTTTTAATGTAATATTTTTATTTCTTATATCATATATTTACTGATTATTTATTTTCTCATGTTATATATTTAGTTATTATAATATTACGCTATATGTTTACTCAAACATTTGTATTGTCCTATTGTATATTACTTATTATTTATTTTACTATACATTTTTAGATGGATGTGTAATTACTTATTATGTTGTATATTTACTTATTATAATTTTTTATATTGTATATTTACTTATTATAATTTTCTTGCTTTGTATTTCTATTTCTTATATTGTATAATTATATTTTATTTTAATTATATTCTGTATTTTATTATTTTTATTTAATATTTATTTTTATTATATTAAATGATAATATTACTATAAATATTTAATGTATAATATATATTTCTGAACTGTATATTTACTTATTGTTTATTTTAATATGATATTTTATTTCTTATATTGTGTATTTTTTTTCTTATATTGTATACTTAGTATTATTTTTTTTTCTTATATTAAATGCTAATATTACTACAGATGTTTAATGTAATATTTTTATTTCTGATATTATATTTTTATTTATTATATATTTTTTATAGTGTATATTTGTTTATTATTATTTTTTTAATACTATGTGACGTGAAATAATGATTTTATGCTGATGTTGACACTCTATGGAATCTCTAAATACCCCTTTTTGATTTTCCAATGTTAAGTATATAAATATTTTTATGTTGTATATTTACTTACTTTTTATTTTTCTTATATTATATATTTTCTTATTCTTGTTCTTGGTTTTATATCAAATGTTAATATTATAATAGATGTTTAATGTAATATTTATATTTCTTACATTGTATATTTACTATACATTTTTAGATTGATTCTTAATGTAGTTTTTCTATTTCTTATATTGTATATTTATTTTTATTTTATTGTATATTTACTTATTCTAATATTATGATAGATGTTTAATGTAATATTTTTGTTTCTTATATTGTATGCTTATTTATTCTTATATTGTTATTTACTTATTCTAATTTTTTTCTTTTATGTTATGATAATATTACGATGGATGTTTAATGTAACATTTTTTAGTTTTTATTTTGTATATTTAATTATATTTTTTTTATATTTTATATTTACTTATTTTAATATTGTGATAGATGTTTAATGTAATATTTTTATTTCTTATATTTTATATTTACTGGTTTTTATTTTACTATACTTTTTCAGATAATGTTTAATTTAGTTTTCCATTTCTTATATTGTACATTTACTTATTTTTTATTTTTCTTATATTATATATTTACTTGTTCTGATTTTATTGCTTTTATATCAAATGATAATATTATGATAAATGTTGAATGTAATATTTATACTTCTTATATATTTACTTATTATTTGTTTTTATATATTGTATATTTACTTATAAAAATATTTTGAAGTAATAAAACGTAAAATTTTATATTTTTCAGATAGATGTTTAAAGTATTTTTTTATTTCTTATATTGTATATTTACTTATTATTTATTTTTTCTTATATTGTAAATTAACTTTTTCTAGTTTTCTTGATTTTATATCTATGGTAAGATTACGATAGATGTTTAATGAAGTATTTATATATCTTATATTGTATATTTAATTATTATTTATTTTAATATATATTTTTCATATAGATGTTTAACGTATTTATTCTAATTTTTATATTGTATATTTACTTATTTTAGTGTTACGATACATGTTTTATGTAATATTTTTATTTATTATATTATATATTTATTTATTCTAATATTACGATGGATGTTTAATATAATATTATATATTTTCATATTGTATATTTACTTATTATTTATTTTACTATACATTTTAATTTTTACTTATTTTAATATTACAATAGATGTTATATTTCTATTTCTATTTCTTATATTGTATATTTAATTATTCTAATGTTTCAGTAGATGTTTAATGTAATATATTAATTTTTTATATCATATATTTACTTATTATTTATTTTTCTTATATTATATATTTAATTATTATAATATTATGATATATAGTTAATGTAATATTTTTATTTTTTCTTATTGTATATTTACCTAGCGTTAGGAATCAACAAGTCTACGTCGTTCATATGGATACAGAGTTTCTTGTTGGTTAAGAGAGTAACAATTGAATCTCTTTATGTTGCTCATTGATATAACTTATTTATTACCAGCTTTATATTATGTTATATGCTCTATTTAGGGTTTGTTATGTATGTCTAAACTATGTTTTCAGGTCTTTACAGGTCCATGTACGTTTTGGAGATATATGAAGATACTTGGAGTTTTTGGAGCATTTGGAGAGGAATAATCCGTAGCTGGTCACTAAAGAGAATTGAAGTACGAGATTACCATCAATCGATGATACAACGTAGACGTCGACCGATGTTACATGACCATGATCGATTGATGTCGCCCATCTGCCATCGATTGATGTCCAATTCGCATAAAGCCGAATTTTAAGCTCAAGTTAGAGATATGACACAAGATTACAAGACTACCCTTGAACGAGTTTTGACCCAGAATTTAGGGTTTTATTTATACTTTATGTATTGCACCATGCTAAGTGTGCTTTTAGTGTGCTAGAGTTAAGGGGGTAAGAGTTTGTGTGTGTGTGCTAGCATTTGCTAGTGTATTCTAAGTGTGCTTTGAAACTCTAATATTCTATCTATGCATTTTATTCAGATTACTATTTTTACTTCAATTATGTCTGAGTAGTCATCAACTAGGTTTAGGGTTTATCATGGTACTAATGGATTAGCTAAATAATAGAATTGTTAAGGTCATTATTAGATCTATTAATATAATTGTGTTTATTGCTTGTTTTCTAGAGTAGTCAACTAGAACCCTGATAATAGGATAGTTAGGCGCAAGCGGGAGCATGGTCTACTATTAGAATCTATTCTGTTGAGCTAGGTTGCTAGAAAAAAACGAGAGTTGATTTAGTCAATTTAGTGAACTTATCGAACTAGGTCATAACGCTTGCTTCAAGAAACCATCGATCGATGCAAGATCATTGCCATCGATCGATGGTCATTCCGTGTCAACAAGCGAGAGCTGAGTAATTGGACTTGGTCAATATATTAGGCGCATGCGAGAGCTGGTGTCTTTTACATTAGATTTCGAGTTCCATGATTAAATACCTTTAACTTCTACTATAATCCACTTACCTGAAACCCTAGATCTAGCATATTTCCATAGACGATCAAGGGACTATAATCCCTGAAGCAGAAGCAGACGCCACAATAGCTCAACCTAAAGCTAACGCCCAAGCTGCTCAGAGAACGCTGGCTGACTACAACTGTCCATACCAGTAATACGCCAAGAGATCCGCCATTCGTCCTCCAGCTTTTCAGAGAAATGATTTTGAGATCAAGCCCGCTTACTTCGGACTTGTAGTGCAAACACCTTACCATGGGTTGCGACACGAGCACCCTATGGATAATCTGGAGCGATTTGAGGATCTAGTGACTGCTATTAAAGCTAATGGAGTCCCTGAGGACTATCTTTTCTGTAAGCTCTTCAAGTACTCACTTGCTGGAGAAGTTTCATATTGTCTTAAGGAGCTACCATTAGGATCTCTGACATCCTGGACTGACATTAAGAACGCTTTCTTGCGTAACTTCTTTGATGACGCAAGAGTAGAAGATCTGAGGAGAAAAGTTGCTACTTTTTCACAAGAGCCTTCAGAGTCTTTTAGAAACTCATGGATCAGATTCAAGTCATATCAGAGAGATTGTCCACATCATGGGTTCAACAAAGTGCAACTTCTTAGCACTTTCTTCAGAGGTATTGGACTGCAGTATCAGATTGCTTTGGACACAACTAGTGAAATAAATTTTAGCACTAGGAGCCCTGAAGAAGCCACAAGATTAATCGAGAATATGGCATCTAGCAGCAGTACCAAGAACATCAATTTTGAGAGGAAAAAATCAACTCCAACAATAAGCAAGGAGCAGAATGAAGAGGTAAAAGCAAAGCTGGAAAGTGTCTAGAAACTTTTCAGAAACATGTTACTTTTGCAGAGGTAGAAGCGATGAGTCTGGAGAAGATGAGATTGAAGAAGAGGATGTGAACTACATCGATGGGAATGGTTTCCAGAGACAAGGAAATCCAGGTTTCAGCAGGAACTCATATGGTGTTGGTCAAATGAGTAACTTTAATCAGAATTCAAAGCGAAGACCCTCCAACAGGACATATGGATCTTCCTAATACCAAAATCCTCCTCCAGAAACTCAGGGAAGCAAGATTAGAGAAATGGTTGATAGAGTCTTAGAGGGACAACAGAATATGACTGTGTATTTCAACAGAAAGATAGATAGTATGTACCTCAACCTCAACACCAAGTTCGAAAACCTCATCACCCATGTGAAGAAGTTAGAGAACCAAGTGATGCAAACAAGTGAGACCATTAGGAGACATGAGAGCCTGATTAAGGAGAAGATGGAGACTGGGCAAAGGCACCACTTCAATACATTAATTGATGAGGATTTATGGCAAGAAGTGAAACCCAAAGACATCAACTTTTGTGTGGAAAATTCTATACCACTCGGAAATTTCCATTCACGTCGATCAACGCAAGACAACGAACATCTACCGATGGTGAAACCTACATAATCGATAGCCTCATGCGAATCAACTAACATCGATCGACACCCTGCTCACGATATCGATCGACATAAAGATGAAGCAATCGATCGACACTCCATGCCTGTCATCGATCGATAGCTTGGAAACCCTGTCTAATTACCAAACCTCAACGCAAATCTGATTGTGCGTCCAAAAACAACAACTTCAGAACAAAATAAAGACATGTCTGGATCTACAGATCTTGATAGAGAAGACGAGGGACACTCAAGGAGGAGGCAAAAGTTCTCAAAACATCTACGCAGAGAAACCAATGAAAAGGAGATGGATGGCTTCGCTAAAAGAGTTTTTAAAATTCCTTTAGATATATCTTTTGATGAAGCTTATTATACTTACAGATTGTAGATGTTTTTCAGGGAAACAAGGGAAACATATGATGACATAGAAACCATGTTCAATCACCTCAGAGAGAAGATAAAACAGAGAACCTGTTTGAAAAAGAAAAGTGATCTTGAGAAAATTGTGATTCCATGCTTCATCAAAGGAAACAAATAATCTAACACCCTCTGCGACACTGGATCTTCAGTGAGCATTATGCCAAATTCAATGGCAGAGGAGCTTCACCTAAAAGTGGAACCCTCCAACGATTCGCTCACATTTGTGGACTGCTCAAAAGTAAACTCAAGAGGGATTGTAAAAGATGTTCCAGTACAGATCAACAACACCCTAGTCCCAGTAGACTTTCATGTATTGGATATCATGATAGATTGGAACTTTTCGTTACAACTTGGAGAGCTTTCATGACTATTGTGGGAGTCATATGCGACATGCAGTTAAACATGTTGTATATATCTCTAATTGATAAAAAAATATCTTTTATGAACCTGTTAAAAACAAGAACAAGGCTACCTTGATCGAATTATGTAATGATGCAGAGCTTGTGGCCACATGTTAGTATAATGAGTAATCAGTAGATGGAGCATCGATCGATACCCAACCCTTAGCATCAATCGACAATCCCGCAAATCAACAATCGATCGACACCCACCCTTTAGCATCGATTGACACCAATACCCTAGAAACAATCCACACCCACCATGCTGATTACGATTACAACCTAGCCCACCTCGAATACGATAAACATTACAGAGAAGAAGAGATGATCGAGTACCGAGGGCATTCTATGGAAGAGGCTGGAGTTTTTCATGTTTCCCATGAACTGGGGAAATCTACATCGATTGACGGCAAAAATACGCCATTGATCGATACTGAGCACGAAGCAGAACCCAAACATGATTCAGCTGAAGAACACATCAGAGAAGCTTGCTATATACAACTATATGATTTCAGTATTATGAGAGATCCAGATGGTCACGCAACGGCTATGGATGACAGAATTCTAAACGTCACGAAGGAGGATGTAGCAGATATACTTGCAATGACCAATGGAACTTGAAGCATTTTTGGGCACCGGTCTGATTATCGAGCATCGATCGATGGTCCATAGACCATCGATCGACACCAATTGGGCATGCCAATGATACAGTGAAGCTTATGAAGAGTATGACTCAGATTATGATGAGGATGAATCTGGCTGGGTAATGAACGCGAGAGTAGGAACAACATAAATAATCGTCCTATCTTGGCCATCAAATGTAAACCAGACCCTTCACTTGGACCAGAAGAAACAGAAGCTGGTTACCTTAGACCAGATGAGTTTGGAATTTTCAGAGATGTGGAAGGACGTACACAAGGTCTTTATGGGAGAATTTTAACTATACCTAAGAAAGATGTAGCAAACTCCCTTCTAATGGCTGAACAATCAGGAAATTTCTTTGGACAACCGCAACAGCCAGCGATCGACGTATAAGTCCCAGAATTGATGAAAAACGAGGAACAAAAGCACAAAACATACATCATAGCAGAGATTGATGATATTGTGCGTGAGATCTACAAATCTCAAGAGATGTCAATGGATGATTTCTATATGAGGCATGATGATGTATATTATCCTATTGATAAATGCCTCACAAATTTGACTGCACGCATGGATGAGATGAAGCAAGATATGGATACTTTTCAGAGACAACATGCGAGTAGACCAGATAGAGTGACATCGATCGACGGCAACCATACGCCATCGATCGATACTGAGTTTGATAGAGACATATTTGAAGCAGAACGCTACTTAGAAGAAAGATTATTTGATACTGTTTCTTCTCAGTGCGTGTTGAAAGAAGATGTTTATCAGAAACTAGAGGAAATGTCAGACACTACAACTGCCAGACTTTGATTGCTCTAGTGCAGTATTGAAAACCTACAAAGAAGAATGCATTCACTAGAAGTTATTAAGGAGATCATAAAGAACGAGAAAACCATAAGAGATGAAGCAATCATAAACTTCATTGGTACATGGTTTCAGAAGAGCAACGAAGATGTAACCACTTTTTTTCCAAGTGTTATTCAACCTCCTTTCTAGTTAGAGCATTCACAACGTCGAGCTTACGACTCTAACTAAGCGCTGAGTGGGAGGCAACTCACTGTTTAGTAAGTTTTAATTAGTTTTTATTTTTCATTTATTACTAATTTTTGTATTTGTTTCAGATTTCAAAAAAAAAATCGAGGAAGACAATCTGCATAGAGCATCGACTGACACTTGATCACTGCCGATCAACAGAGTAACCACTGCATCGATCGATAGGCACTTAACTGTGTCGATCGACGATCACTATCAGCGAGCAGGTGTATCTGTATTTCCTTGTTAAAATTGGTCCTTATGATTTATTTCTTCTCTAATATCAGACTGTATAACACCGACGGTAGTGTTGTTTAAGTCTCGGGGAGGTATCACTGATATTGTATTTAATTTTGAGTTTTATAAGAAATATGAACTTACAGGTCTAGCATCGATCGACACCCATATCTGACCATCGATTGACGCTCTTTTACAGAGAGAGATATCGAGTTATATACTTAAGCTAATTACTTATGATTTAATTTTTTTAACCAATCCAGCGCAGATTACACTGGGAACAGTGTAATTTAAGTCTGGGGGAGGTTCGCTAATGCTATTTGATTTTTTTTTAGTGTTATTTATATCTATATAAGTTTTTTTCAAAAAGTTTTATTGAGTCAAGAAAAGGACTATGATCAAGATTTATTATTGACTAACCATGCTATAAGCACCATTATTAAAAGGTTATTTGCAGAGATTACTAGAGATACCAAAGTAGATCATCCTTTCACTATGTCAAACTTGCTTAGAAAGTTTGAAGGAAGCGAAGCTAATTTCCAACATTAATCCTGACATTATTTGCTTGCTTTGTGATTTAGTATACATCGGATTGGATTCCTTCTGCAAGTCTGGAAGGTAAAAGTTTGTGTGCTTCTGATTCTCATATATCTCCCATTCAAATTAAAAAGGAGTCGAACAAGATTTGGTGGCTACAACCATTAAAGCTTGATTCATATGATCCTAGAAAGAGATAAAAGCCAAAAAGAAGTGAACATGATCTGGTGGCAAAAACCATTAGGGTTTGATTCATGGAAGCATATCCAAATATCTCAGTCAATTAAAAAAAGAAAATAATACCCTCAAAATAAGGGAGACATTGACTAAAAAGAAGTGGGAAGAGAGAGAGAGGAAAAGAATCAGAGAAGGCTACCTGTGTATTCAGATACTTGCAGAGGTAAGAGTCCATGTGTCCCTTGATCGATATTTCCAAGGTAAAGCATGTACTTTATTTTATGAAAAGAAATGAAATCAGTAGAGAAGCGAGTCAGACTAGTATTCGCTAAGTTGCTGGTAGAATGGATTTGGTGCTATACTAGGATAGGATATATAATTTTTCTTTGTGATTGGCTTGATAGGATGTGGCTGCAATAAAGCAAGGTGACAATTATACTTAGACAATATGTGAGTCTTTGCTTTTCAAAACATCTTTCACAGGCTTGTTTGCTTGAGGACAAGCAAAATGTTAAGTCTGGGGAAGTTGATATAACCTATTTATTACCAGTTTTAGACCACGTTATAGGCTATATTTAGGGTATGTTATGTGTATTTAGGCTATGTTTTCAGGTCTTTACAGGTCCATGTACATTTTGGAGATATATGGAGATACTTGGAGCTTTTGGAGCATTTAGAGAGGAATAGTCTGTAGCTGATCATTAAAGAGAATTGAAGTACGAGATTACCGTCGATCGATGATACAACGTAGGCGTCGACCGATGTTATATGACCATGATTGATCGATGTTGCCCATCTGCCATCGATCGATGTCCAGTTCGCAGACAACCGACTTTCAAGCCAAAGTTAGAGATATGACACAAGATTACAAGACTACCCTTGCACAAGTTTTGACCTAGACTTTAGGGTTTTATTTATAATTTATGTATTGCACCATGCTAAGTGTGCTTGTAGTGTGCTAGAGTTAAGGCGGCAAGAGTTTGTGTGTGTGTGTGCTAGTGAGAGCTGAGACATTGGACTTGGTCAATAGATTAGACGCGCATGCGAGAGCTGATGTCTTTTACATTAGATTTCGAGTTCCATGATTAAATACCTTTAACTTGTATTTACTATAATTCACTTGCATGACACCCTAGATCTAACATATTTCCATATTTACATTACTAGCATATTTTCATATTTATATTATTAGAATATTTCCATATTTACATTACTAGCATATTTCCATATTTACATTATTAGTCTATTTCCATATTGCATCTATAACTTCTCATAAGAATATTTCATTGACATGATTACTTGCTACCAATATATATAGTTTACCTAGCTTAGCCTTTAGAAATAAAAAAATATATTGTGTGTCATTGTTCTATGTGGATTTGATCCCTAAGTACTACACTCAATCTCTCTTGACAAGAATATTATTATTTTGTGTGTTAGAAACAAGTGTTAATTTGACTGCTGTTTGTTTAGGATATTATTATCCTATTAAAACATAAAAACACACTCACGTCACTCATAAAAACATTATTTCATTTTTAAATTATAAATATTTTGAAAAGAAACATATTTGTATAATGTATTTTTGATGTAATATACTTACACAATAATAATTATTTACTAAAAATAAATTGTATCAATATATTTGTATTTTAATAATATAATGGTAGAAAATATATTTGTTGATGTGAAGTTAAGTGATAGGGTTGGTGATGCTAAAAATTTTTGTGCTAAAATTACAATAAAACAATGTGATTTTTATACAACATATCAAAGTTCTCGTTCACAGACTTCCTCTCTGATTATTTCACCGGCTCGATGCGACATCCAGGCCTTAGAGCCGTCGAT